>PVLC010003943.1:0-28266 GCA_004027655.1 Graphiurus murinus | reverse complement strand
TCTGCTTTAAAATCCTATGTGACTTTTAATTATTTGTATGATGAATAAAGGCTCTCTAACCATTTCTAGTTCCAACCTCTCTTTTCCAACGTGTAAAACAATCCATGATACTAGGCCCTCTCGACACTGGCCTTTCATTTCCTCATAGGAGCCACTGCTCTAGAAGATTTTTTTCACTTTATATGCACTAATGCATGTGCATACAAGGAAAGCTCAAAGATAAAAGCATCAAGAAAAGCATTTTTACTAGCAATGTTTGCAAGGGAGCCCAGAGTGGAGAAGTACTAACTAAAAATACACTAGGTTCTTGATTTTTTTTTTTTTTTTTTTTTTTTGCAGTACTGGGGATTGAACTCAAGGGCATTCTACCTCCGAGCTATACCCCCAGCCCTATTTTTTATTTTTTATTTTGAAACAGGGTCTCACTAAGTTGCGGAGGGCCTCACTAGATAGCTGAGGCTGGCCGCCAACTCGGATCCTCTGGTCTTAGCCTCCCAAATTCTGGGATTACAAGCGTGCGCCACCACGCCTGGCTAAGGTACTTGATCTTGAGTACTTATACTGGTCAAATCTTTACAGGCACAAATAAATTTTAATTGCATCAACATATGACTTCCTAATAAACATTACAATTCTTAACATCTGTGATGGTTAATTTTATGTGTCAGTTTGACTGAGTCATGGGATACAAAATATCTGGTTAAACATTTTGGGGGTATTTCTGGATGAGAAACAAATAAAGCAGATTGCCCTCCCCAAAATGGGTGAGCACTATCCAGACCTGGGGAGGGCCTGAATAAAACAAAAAGGCAGAGGAAGTGGGAACTCTCTTCCTGAGTCTGACTGCTAAGCTGGAATACTGGTCTTCTGCCCTTGAATTGGGACTTACACCACTGGCACTCCTGCTTCTCAGGCCTCATGATTCACACTGAAACTATACTACCAGCTTTCCTGGGTCTTCAGCTTGCAGAGGGTGGACAGAGGGACTTCTGAGCTTTCATAATCATATGCATTAATTCCTCACAAGTCTCTTATAGATCATTTGTCTTCCTCTTTCACCTTCCCTATTGATGGACTCACATTTCTTTAGAGAACTCTGATTAATACAGTATCACAATTCACACTATATAGCCATTTATTTTATTTTATTTTTTTTGCAGTACTGAGGATCGAACCCAGGGGCATTCTACCTCGGAGCTACACTCCCAGTCCTATTTTTTGTCCTTTATTTTAAAACAAGGTTTCACTAAGTTGCTGAGGGCCTAAGTAGCTGAGGCTGGTCACAAACCTGAATCCTCTGGTTTCAGCCTCCCAAGTACTGGGATTACAAGCCTGTGCCACCATGCCCGGCTAGCCATTCTTCTAATAGTATTTACTGTATTCAAGTAATTTTATGTGTTTCAGGAAAGAAAATCTTTTTTGAAAGATTAACTATAACTATTAAAAAGTTAGCAAGTCTTAGCAGGGAGTGGTGGATATTTTAATCCCAGTATTTAGGAGGCTGAGACTGGAGGATTGGGTTTGTAGCCAGCCTCAGCTACTTAATGAGGCCCTCCGCAACTTAGTGAGACCCTGTTTCATAATAAAGAATAAAAAATAGGGCTGGGGGTATAGCTCAGAAGTAGAATACTCCTGGGTTCAATCCCCACTACTGTAAAAAAATAAATAAATAAAGTTAGCAAGTCTTCATCCAGGGTTAAACACTCAAGGTACCAGGGATGTATTCAGATGAATGGCCAGAGTAGCCATACTGTGTGATACCCCCACCTCATTTCTTCCCACTAACTGAATTACCTTCAAAGTCATGTCATCAGAACAGGAGGCCAGGAGATTGCCAGTTGGGTCCCATTTGATAGCATTTACTTCATTCTAAAAAATAACAGAAAATACTCATATTTTCATTTTATAGACTAGGTTGATATTTGGATATTAAACATACTCACTTCAAAGCTATTCTGAAACAATACTTATTCCTCATAATTATTTTAAAGGGGAATAGAGGTTTCTTACCGTATGTCCCTGGAATGTTTTAATAGGTCTGTCTTGTCCTAATTTGCAGACGTGAATGCACATATCTGTACTACAGGAAGCAAAGGTATTGTTGCTCTGCCAGTCAACATCCAATGCTGGTGCTGGAAAGGAACAAAGGTTAGGTCTGCATTAATTTCCCATGGACTGAAATCCAGAACCATTATCTTTGAACCATGGTTGGAAATTAAGTATGCTAAATAGCACTTAAATATTTTGCTTTAGACTTTAGATACTAAGAAAAAGTGAAAAGTAAAGCTATCTAAATATCACATATATTTATAAATTTCCGCTTAGTTATCTCTGTGTGAGACAGAGCCTCACAGAAAGTTCACTAGCCTAGTAATTTACTATATAAATTATTACCACTGGGTCTTAGATTCTCTTTTGTAAAATTATAAAATCAAACATAGTATCATTCTTTTTATTTCTAAATTCTCTGACTGTTCTACCACTGCCTATTTTTAGACCCAAACAAGTCACTTAACTTCTCCTGGTAATTTTTCATCTAAACAATTGGGATAAGCATGCAGTGGACCATGCCTGTAATTCCAGTAGTTGAAAAGCTGAAACAGAAGGATCCCAGGTGCAAGGCCAATGGGTGGTACTTTTGAGAGATGTTGTTTCAAAGTAAAAAATAAAATAGGGCTGGGGTTGTAGCTCAGAGGCAGAGTGCTACTGGGTTCAATTCCCAGTAACATACACAAAGAAGGAGGAGAAAAAGCAGATGGGGAGGAGAGGAAGAATAAAAATAAAGAGGTAACACATCATTTCTAAATGGCTCCTGTTCTTGCAGGAAGCATCTTCTCTATGGTTCCAATTCCCACTGGGTTATTAGCTCCTGCCTCCTGTGGTTGTTAATCTCTGGATGACCTCACAGTCCTGTTTTTATTTTGTTTTGTTTGCTTTTAGCTCTTAAATTATTATTTATAATAATTAATTATTTCCTTGTAGTAGATTCCTCTTAATTATTTCCTTGTAGTAGATTCCTCTTCTTGGATTATCTAATTTATTCTTCCTGCCTAGAACCTGATTCAC
The DNA here is from genome assembly GCA_004027655.1 of Graphiurus murinus. Lineage (NCBI taxonomy): Eukaryota > Metazoa > Chordata > Mammalia > Rodentia > Gliridae > Graphiurus > Graphiurus murinus. Next base: position 25,200 of record PVLC010003943.1, on the reverse strand, counting down.
TAAATAGTACACTTTTGACATTAAATATTATTATTTATTAAAATAACTTAAAATGTTTAATAAATGTTCTTGTATTTATTAATAGGAAATTTTTTGTTCATTTATTAGACAGTTAAATATGTAATAAATGCTATGCAAATGGCAAAATATCTGTCATGATACTTTAGAGTTCTGAGCAGTAAGCATTTGTGAGGGAAGAGGCTGAAAAAATTTAAAGTAGCATTTAAACAAATACACAACAAGGCTCAAGAAAAAAAAAACAAAACAAAAGTTTAAGTAAAGAGTTCTGGGAGCTGGGGAATGCGGCAACCCAAGCTATATGATTATTGCTTTTGTGATGTGCCTGGCTCACAAATTACAATGGTTATGGGCTGATTTAACCTTAAAAACACAAAGCTCCTTTTTGTATAGAATTAGATCTCTAACATAAAATGCACCTGGTATGTGAGAGGTCTGCACACTATTATGGTCTCATTTTATACATGATAAAAGCAGCTAAGAAGAGTTCATTAATTTTACTAGGGTTATACAATTTTTTGAATCTTGGAGCTAAGATTAAATTTTTCTTTCTACCATTCTAGCTTATTTTCATTAACCCATTTTTATAAAGAATAAACCCATAAGGGAAGAAGAATAGAGCACATTTGTTATTCATTGACTTAAAAAAAATTCACCAATTTAAAATGTACAATTCAATGGTTTTTGGAATATTACATAATTAATTTTTAAAATTTGTGGCCAAATACATTTAAAAAACTTTGTTATTTGAATCACTTTTAAATGTCCAATTCAGTAACATTAATTATATTCACAATATTGTACAATTATCATTTTCAAAAATTTTTCATCATCCAGAATACTCTGTAATCAGTAAGCAGCAACTTCCCATTCCCCCTCCTACTAGCTTCTAGTAATATCATCTTTTTTTTTTGGTCTTTATAAATTTGTCTACTATGAATATTTCATATAAGTGGGATCGTGTGTGTGTGTGTGTGTGTGTGTGTGTGTGTGTGTGTGTGTATTAGGGATTGAACCCAGGAGCATTCTACCTCTGAGCTATACCCCCAGCCCTACTTTATTTTTTATTTTGAAACAAAGTCTAAGTGGCTGAGGCTTGTTTGGAACCTTAGATCCTCCTGCCTCAGCCTCATTACTGGGATTACAAGTGTAAGCTGCCACAACTGGCTGGAATATTATTTGATCTTTGAAGTCTAATGTAGCATAATGAGGTTCACTTAGCATGATGGTGTAGCATGTATGAGGACTTCAATCCTTTATATGACTGAGTAACATATCACTGTATATACAGACCATATTTTGTTTATTCAACATCTACTAATGGACACTGGGATACTTAAATATTTTGTGGTGTACACAAAAGTATCTGTTCAAGTACCTGCTTTCAATTCTTTTGGAAAAATACCTGTGAGTAGGACCATCCTATGGAAATTCTATCTTTAGGTTTTTGAGGAAATGTCATATTGTTTTCCATGGCAGCTGCACCTTTCACATACTAGCCATGTACATGAGCCCTAATTTTATTACATTTTCATAAATATTTGTTATTTTTTATTATTGTTATTATCATAGCCATTCTCATCAATGTGAAGTAGTATCTCATTGTAATTCATCTAGCATCAATCATAATGATTTATATTTTCTTAGTGGTACACACTTTATGTTAAGAGTGTATATGGAAAAAAATATAGTACAGTAACTTACAATGTGGTAATTTAAAAAGCATAGCATATTTCCATTTCTGGCCAAGATGAAGCAATATAAGCCAGACTTTTCTCCTCTCCAAAACAACCAAAAAACTGAGAAGGAAAACCAACATGTGCCATTATAATTGTCCATGCTCACAAATGAAAAAGATGATGATGACGAAGAAGAAGAAAAAGGAAAGGAAATGTCCAGGTCTTACCACAGGGAAGAAAAATTTCCCTAGGTTGAGATCAATGGAATTTTTGAGCTGAAGAGACAAGGCTTAAAGAGTCCAAGGGAACTAATGATAGCTAAAATTCACATGCAAGAGTGCTAAATGGGAGAAAGTTTTAAGAGACAGAGAATTCTAAAGATCTGCAGTGGGTTCTGCTCAGGCATTTGGTTGAGTACTAATCAGCACAAATAATATGAAGAAACTAGCTTGGATTGGGGGGAAAAACTACTCAAAACTATAAGAAAGGAATGCCTGTCACTCAAGGCTGGTAACAGCTTACATCCATCAGTCAGTCTAGAAAAACCTCATGATTCCTTATCTTAATAGTAGGAAAATAATTTGCCCCACAATGAACACTGTTTCAGTGCTACTTAACAGTCTCACATGTAAGACCCAAAGGAATCAAATCATTTCCAAGTAATGTTAATTGTGTACCAGAATATATGAATACATATCACAAATATTAATAAGAACACAAAAATATTCAACAACTAACGAGGTAATTTTTTTTTTTTTTTTCAGAATTGGGGATTAAACCAATGGGCATTCTACCTCTAAGCCACACCCCCAGCCCTAGTTTTTATTCTTTATTTTGAAACAGGGTCTCACTAAGTTGTGGAGGGCCTCACTAAGTAGCTGAGGCTGGCAGAGAACCTGCAATCCTCCTATCTCAGTCTTCCAAGTACTGAGATTACAAGCATGCGCCACCATGCCCAGCTATAAAATTTCCAATGTCTTACTTCTAATAAAAAATGACCAGGCTTTGATCCCCAGTAGCATCCCCCACACAAAGGTATGCAAAGACACAACACAAACATGACAAAAATGAAGAAAAAAACCCAGATGCTTGAAAAGGACCTACAAAAGTTATAGAATGCTAGAATTAGCAAAGAAAAGCACTTGAAATTATACACATTGATTAATAAGCTGAGATATTAAATATTTTAAATCAAACTTGGATGAAAACTTAAACAAGTGAGATTAAAAAAAATGCACTGGATGGGATAAAATGTAGATTAGATGCTGAAGAAGAAAAGATATATGAATCTGAAGGCAGCACAGAAACTATCCAAAATAAAAAACACAGAAGATTGGAAGAGAAAAAAGGGAGGTACAGATGATCAAGAGGTTGTGGAATAACTTGAAGCAGATGAATGTATACATAAGAATCTCAGGTTAAAAAGGTAGGGGGTGTGGGGTAGAAAAATATTTTGAATAATAAGGGTAAAAAATTTTTCAGTTTTAGCTGGATGTGGTGACACATGCCTGTAATCCTAGGACTTAAAAATTAAAATGTTTCTGTGCAGCAAAGGAAATCATCAGGACTCTACAGAGAGAACATACAGAATGGGAGAAGATATTTGCCACCTACCCCCCTAATAAGACTAATACCTCAAATAAACAAAGAGCTTAAAAAACTTAAAAAAAAAAACCTCAAATAACCCAATCAAAAAAATGGGCAACTGAACTGAACAGACACTTCTCAAAAGAAGAAATACAAATGGCTAATAAATATATGAAAAAATGTCCATATCATTAGCAATCAGTGAAATGTAAATCAAAACTACACTGAGATTCCACCTAACTCCAGTTAGAATGTTGATAATCAAGGACACAAATGATAAACGCTGGCAAAGATGTGGGAAAATAGGAAGTCTAATTCACTGTTGGTGGGACTACAAGTAGTACAGCCACTATAGAGATTAGTGGGGAGGTTTCTCAGAAGATTGGGAATGGAACCACCATATGACCCAGTGACACATGCATATCCATGTTCATAGTAGCACAATTCATAACAGACAAATCATGGAACCAGCCTAGGTATCCATCAACAGATGAATGGACCACAAAACTGTGGTATATACATACACAAAGGAATTTTACTCAGCCAAAAAGGAGAAAATCATGTCATTTGCAGGAAGATGGATGAACTTGAGAATATTATGCTGAACCAGATTAGTCAGCCTCAAAAAATGAATAGGTGGAAGCCGGGCATGGTGGCACATGCTTGTAATCCAAGCATTCGGGAGGCTGAAACCAGAGGATCCAGGTTCGCAGCCAGCCTCAGCTACCTAGTGAGGCATTTTGCAATAGGACTGGGGGTATAGCTCGGAGGTAGAATGCCCCCAAGTTCAATCCCCAATACCGAAAAAAAAAAAAAAAAAAAAGGTGCATGTTTTCTCTTATATGTGGAAGCTAGAGAGAAATTCAGATAAAAGGGTACCATCAGGTAGAGAAGCAGAGACTCCACTGGAGTGATAAAGAGGGTTTAAGGGGTGGAAGGAGTGAGGACGGAGACATAAAAGAGTGTAACAGCTGAAATAATGCTATGTATCTATACAAAAGTACTAATTCTAACCTCAAAGAGAAGTATGAGGAGGAGGGGGGTGGGAAACACAAGGAAGTGTTCCAAGAACTGTGTGCATGTATGTCTCTATCATTCTATATCCTAGTAAGATATATAATTACAGTGCACCAAATAAAAGTATAATTTTTTTTTTTTAAATTTAACTGGGTGTGGTGGTACATGCCTATAATCCCAGTACTTGGGAGTCTGAGATAGGAGGATTGAAGGTTTGAGGACAGTCTCAGAAACAACAACAGGGACTGGTGGTATAGTCTGGAAGTAGAATGCTCCTGGGTTCAATCCTCAGTACAAAAAACAAACAAACAACCCAGCAATAAAAAGAAACAAATTTCAAGAACCATTAACCAATAGATCCAAGGAGCTCAATGAACTTAAATGATAAGAAGCACAAGAAAAAATATTCCAAGGAACAACACAAATTGTTTAAAATCAGTGATTAGAGCCCAGTGATAGCACAGGTCTGTAATCCCAATTACTTGGGAGGCTAACAGGACTACAGGTTCAAGGATAGCCTCAAGCAACTCAGTGACATACTGTTTCAAAACAAAAAATCCCTAATACTGAAGGGGAAGGGGGAAAAAAGTCAATGGTAACGGAAAAATCTTAAAAGCAGCCAGAGGAACAGCAGTGAACATTCAACTGAGAGTAATGCAAATGAGAATAGAAGAGTATTTTATTTAAAGTACTGGAAGAAAAAAACCCCTGTCAACCCAGAATCCTACAAGCAAAACTGCTCAAAAATGACGGTGAGCTCAGCATGGTAGTGCACGCCAGTAATCCTAGTACTTGGGAGGCTGAGACACAATTATTACAGGTACAAGGCCAGCTGTGGCAACTCAGTGAGCCTTGGCAACTTTTGAAACCCTGTTTCAAAAGAAAGGGGAAATAGAGCTACAAAAGCTAAAAGAATTCAAGAATTCATAATTAGCAGATTATGCATTATTGCATTAAAATGCATAACTGCATTTTAAGTAATGTTGTATTTCAGGCAAAAAATTAAAAACCAGTACCTGATGGAAAGATTTACATATGCAAAGGAATGTAAATAAAGAGTATTTTATTATGTGCCCATTTTAAACATCACTCCAAGGTAGATGGTGATAAAGATGTATATTATAAATCCTAATGCAACTTCTAAATTCAAACAAAGAATTAGTTAATAATCCAAAGGAGATGAATCCAAATGGAGGCAGAAATGGGGGGGGAGAATAGGAGAGATAATGAGAAATATATCACTAATCACATTAAAAGCAAATGGCCTAAATGTTATGATAAAAAGGCAAGATTATGAAACTGAATGAACAAATGCAGGAGCAAGGATCAATTCTATATTGCTTTTCTAAAAAAAGCCAGAATGGCTATATTAATATCAAAACAGAGTAATTGTAATCCTAGTACTTTGGAGACTGACACAGGAGGGTCACAGGTCCAAGGAGAGTCTCAGCAACTACTGAGACCCTGTTTCAAAAACAAAAAAATAAAAGGGCAGCGGATATAGCTCTGAGGTACCATTGTACCTCTCTCCAGTACCAAAAAGAAAAACAACAGCAACAACCACCCCACAGAATACTAACAAGAAAGAAAAAAGGTTATTAACTCGATAAAAAGAAAAGGGTCAATACAATGAGGACAAAATATTTCTAAATGCTATCTACCCAATAATACTGTTTCGAATATGTGAGGCAAAAACATACAAATCTTCAAAGAAAATAAAAATTATTATGCTTCCAATTGCTGGAGATTTCAGTATCTTTCTTAGTAACTGATGGAATGAGTTGACAGAACATTAGTAAGTTATCCCCTCATCAAGCTCCAGTCTGGACTCATGGAGAATGAGATGGGATAATGCTGATTTAATGTAGATTTCAATATCATCAACTTGCCTAAATGAAGTTTATAGGAACAATGGAATTAAATTAGAAATCAGTATTAGAAAGTCTCTGGAAAAATCCCCAAATACTCAGAAACCAAGAAATGCAGTTCTAGATAACCCATGGAGACAGAAAAGAAATATTAAGGAAAAAAAAAAAAAAACATATAAGAAACATTGGGATATCATTAAATAATAGTTGAAGGTAAATTTATAGCACTAAATATTAGAAAAGAAAGTCTCAAAAAATCAATGAACTCAACTTCTACTTCAAGAAAATAGAAGAAGAGAAAATCAGGTTAACACTGAAAGCACAATATATAAAAGCACAAAATAATAAATTATGGAAATCATCAAAATTAAGAACTCTTAGTTTCTGAGGGATACTGAAAACAATATAAAGATAAGTCACAGACTAGTAGAAGATATTTGCAAAGTATATACTTGATAAAGGATTGTGTCTAGGAAAAAACAACTCATAAACACTCATTATTAAAAAAAATGAATAGACACTTTATGAAAGACATACATACGCATAGCAAATAAGAATGTGAAAAGATGTTCAAATCACTAATCACTAGGAAATGCAAATTAAAACCAGTGAGATATCACTACACAAATATCAGACTGCCTATAACTAAAAAAAAAAAAGGACCACACACCAAGTGCTGGAAAGACAGCAATAGAGGGACTGGAATATCTACTATGGGTAAGAATATAAATCATTTTGAAAAACAGTTTGACAGTTTCTTAAGTTAAAGATACATCTATCATGTAACGCAGGCACATTCTACTTCTGGTTATCTGCACAGAAGAAATGAAAACACACACCCATAAAAGGATTTTGTACACTTGTAATCCCAGTACTTGAGAGGCTGATACAGGAGGATAGCAGGTTCTCTGCCAAACTCAGCAACTTGTGAGGTCCTCTGCAACTTAGTGTGACCCTGTTTCAAAATAAAGAATATAACAGGGCTGAGGGTGTAGCTCAGAGGTAGAATGCCCCTGGGTTCAATTCCCAGTATCGCAGAAAAAAAGAAAAAGACTTTGTACATGAATGTTTTTAACTGTTTTGTCTGTAATAGCCGTAAACTGGAAACAACACAAATTTACTTCAAAAGCCTTGTAGATAAATTGTGGTTTAGACACATTAAAAAAATATTACCAGTAATAAAAAGGAATGCACCATTGATACTTGTTGCAACATGGAAGAATTAAAAATAATTATACAGAGTAAAAGAAACTAGACAAAAAAAATGTGTACAATATGATTCTATTTACATAATGTAAACTAATCTTTGACAAAGTGACTATCAATGGTTGCCTGGGGTTTGGGAGAGAACTTCTCCAGTTAGCAGATAAATTTGTTATCTGGAGTGTGGTGGCTTCAATGGAATATAAATACATCAGAATATAATTAATAAATTATTTAAGTTAAATATGTTGTTTTCTGTCAATTATTTCTCAATAAGCCTATTAAGCACACAAAACCATGGTTAAGAACGAGTATCATAGACAAACTGATTATCATTTATTTGTAAAATGACTTCTAAACTATCTCCCTCATCAGGCGTTAGTCTGGACTCCATGGGATAATGCACACAAAGAAGACCATTTCTAGCATGGCTGGTATTCATTACATGGTAGCTATTAACAAGAGCATCCATAAAACTTATCTCAACTTTGTATCAGTTCTATAACATATGAGAAACTAATGGCCAGAGGCCTAAGCAATTTCTCTTTGGAGGAAGAATAGCAGTGAATATAAAACAGGTAAGCAAAATCTGATGTTTGTTCACTTATTGGTATAGTAAGCTTTAATCAAGGTGAATTATTTAACGTTTAACCTAATACTTGAAATCTGATGGTATTCAGATACTGCCAAAAAATCATTTTGTCCCTTCTCTGTTTGGTCTATTCACAATAAACAGAAAATGACAAAAAAGCAAAACGTGTGATGCTGCAATTTTCCATTTTAAAGGTGGTGCTGTGCCATACTCTTTGTGAAAGGAAATGTTACTAGAAATTTGAGAATAACCAGGGTTATCTTAACCTCCAAATCAAAACTCTTTCCAGTCATGAGAAAATCTTAGAAGAAGCAGCTAAGTCAGTTAGTACTAAAACTGCTGTTCTAATAGTTTGAGGCATCTTACTGCATTTAACATCATTTGCTTACTGCAGTCAAGAAACTGAAAGCAGGCACAAAAGTCTAGGATGAAAGGGAGTAAGAGCCCTAAATCCTGACTCTCCTCATCAAGTTGCATGCCCTAATGCATAACGACAGACCAAGTATACCATCCTAGGAGCACTATTATTTCTTAAAACAGAAATCCATCTAAGACACCACAATGCCAACAACAGTGGGAAAGTCTGTTTGGGTTTTCTGTTGTTGTTTGTGGTACTGGGGATTAAACCCAGGGGCAGAGCTCTACCATGGAGCTACACCTCCAGACCTTGTTTATTTTTTATTTTGAGACAGAGTTTAATTAAATTGCCCAGTCTGGCTTTAAACTTGCAGCCCTCCTGCTTCAGCCTTCAACTCACTGGAATAAAGGTATGTGCTATCACACCCAGTAGAAAACCTTTTTTTTTAAATTTCATGTACACAGAAGGACTGACTTAGACACATAGATCTAAAACGAGAAAATGACAATTCCTAAATATATGAGAGTTTATGCAGTATTTGCATAAATGGCATTTATTCTTATCCTCATAACAAACAAGTATTATTATCCCTCATTTACAGATAGTGACAATGAAGCTCAGGAAGTTTAAGTGACTTGTTCAGTCATAAGGCTTGTTAAGTAAAGTGAAAATGAAATTCAAACCCAAGTCTTCTAATTCAAAAATCTATGTTCTTTCTATTAAATAATACTATCTTAATTGCACCAGGCTGCAAATGCTTTCTTTACAGTACACTTCAAAGAAAGCCTGTGATGATCCTCTGACAACCATGTGAATGCCATTAGGTATCAATTCCTAAAAGGCCTAGTAACAAGAGTGATATTTGATATTTCAAGATTCTGAGTGAATTACATGATGCTAAAAGTTGAACTAGAAAAACAGAAGATAGCTCCAGCTTTTGTGTAAGTTATATTTACCTGAATGAAAAGGAAACTGTTGCTTGGCTTCACCAGTATGTGCATCCCAAATAATTGTAGTCTGAGATAAAAAGGAAAACTAAATTACTATGAAATTAAAAGTTTATCATAAATATATAAGTCAGATGTATAAACTGCATTGAGGCAGTATGAAATGTCAGAGTGGATTTAATCTTAAACACTTATTATATCCCAAATAGTTCAATAAGGCTACATATACTCGACTTCGTGAGGAAATAGTGGCTTAATTTTTCCCTTGTGATTTTTCATCAATTTAATTCATATAACAATTACTGGTTGTGCTAGGTGTTACATAAGATTGCTTAAAAAACCCCACTATAATCATGTATTTAATGTTAAGATTCTTACAGCTATTTAGTTGTAAGGTAACATATTCCTGGCTAATAATAAAAGCAGCTAGTTCACATATTGAAAGATTTTTAAAGCTCACAGTTACCAAAAAAGACAGCTTCGATTTGGGTAATATTTAAATCTGGGAACCAAAGTATTATTTGTGGCCATGACTATTAACATAGTTTTTCTTTCCCCTTCTTAGACACTTTCATTTTTCTTAACTTTTTTTCCCCCCTCATTGAATATAAAGCGTGAACCAGTTTCTCTCTACTTCCCTGCCTGATACCACACACAGTTAATTATTGGCGTGTACTTTCCTTGTTTAAAATATTCTTACTCATTTATTACTCTGGGAGATATGGTAGAGGGAATAACCTAAGGCACTGATGTAGGAGGGTGGCCATATTTTCAAGTAATCCACATTCACTAGCCTACTTAGGTGAAGAAAGCTAGAAAGGTCGTACATTTTTTACAGTTTCAATTAAGCACAAGAATTTAGCTAACAATGATTCCATGGGATCCATAGTCACTGATAAGATAAATTATGGAAGCAAAAAAGTACAGGAAGTATGACATTTCATTATGGTTCAAATTTTATCAAAAATGAGGATTCACACAGGGAAAACACAAAAGATAAACTGAGTAGATTCAAGAATAAACAGACAGAAAACCTAAGAAAGCATTTCTATTATGATCATAAATTAGTACTTGAACTTCTAAATATGAATGCTTTATTTATGTGATTAGTAGAAAGGAAAAACTATTACTTTCAATTATACTCTGTAATGCATTAACCTTTAAAGAACTTAGTTTAGTATTCATTTACCTTATCTACTCCAGCACTTAAGATAAAATTTCCTTTTTTATTCCATTTTAATGCAAATATAGGACCTTTATGCTGTCCTAAGGTGCTAGCAAGATTACCTAAAATTCAAAAAGAAAAACTTTAAAATTATTTCAAACATTATGATTCAGTTCAACAACACAGTAAAAAGGAAAATGCTTCATTTACCATCTTTAGTCCATATTCTGGCAAATCCATCGTATGAACCAGTTGCTAGAAGTGTACCTTCACTCTGCCAGAAAAACACATTTCTTTCATTAAATAACCCAAAAAGGCCATTTGATTGTTTTTATAATACTTTATGTTTAAATCTCAGTACAACACACCCTTAACATTCATTCTGTTTCAGAACTGATCAGCCATATCTACTTATAAGTGCCACCAAAGGCCTACAAAATACCCTTCATGGCTGTGAAGCAAGTGTGCTGTGAGCCTTATATTCAAACCAGAATCGGAACAGCAGATGCACATGACCACAGATTGGGGCTGGAAGTGGATTGGGCAGACCATCAAAATCATAACTTTACAATGATTTAATTGAAGTACAAACAAAATCTTCCAAATTATTTAAGAACTTTTTATAAGATCCTCCCTCTAAATCCTTTACTATCTAAACAAAGCATATGTTCCAAACAATACTGCTTTTTCAGATTATCAGTTTCTTAAACACTTTCGTTAATGACTTCTCACTATCAGATATTTATGAATAAAAAGAGCAACAAAAGGGAAACAGGCAGTAAAAAGAGTGCAGGCTGACTTTATAGTTAATGAAGTCTGCATAATTGCCTAGGGCTAGAAACATTCATATAAATTTTTCTAAATTTGTATTTCTTTGCAGTGCCTTGACTTGATGGATAGTGTAACAGAAGTATAGACTACATTAATCACTACTGTTGAGATGGGTAACTATTACTGGACAAACTGAATGAACTCTATCTAGCCTTATTTGGCACCTTCTTGATTTTCCTAATAGGGACATTCAAAACCTGATCACCTATTTCAGGCCTCTCAAGCCATCGAGCTGTACAGATATGTTACACACTGATTCTAGGAACTAGAGGCTCGGTCCTGCCCTAGGATCTGGAAAATGGGAGTCATGCTGAAGCTAAAAGCACAAACTTAAATTTCCTTTAAACTACAGGTTCCCAAATAATTTCATTCATAGACCACTCAACACTGCCCCCCCCCCCGCCAAAAAAAAAAGAGGAGAGGACTTTAAATATGAGACATCTCAGTCAAGCATGATGGTGCACAACTGTAATCCCAGTATTTGGGAAGCTAAGAGGAGGACTGCAGGTTTGTGGCCAGCTTCCACAACTTAGCAAGACCCTGTTTCAAAATAAAACTTTTTCAGCATCAATTGAGATGATCATGTGGTTTTTGTCTTTAAGTTTGTTTATGTGGTGGATTACATGGATTGTTTTTTGTACGTTGAACCAGCCTTGCATCCCTGGGATGAACCCGACTTGGTCATGGTGTATAATTTTCTTGATGTTGTTTTGAATGCGCATTGCTAATATCTTGTTTAGCAGCTTTGCATCTAAGTTCATCAATGATATAGGCCTATAGTTTTCTTTTCTTGAGCTGTCTTTATTTGGCTTTGGTATTAAAGTGATGTTGGCTTCATAGAATGTGTTTGGGAGGGTCCCGTTTCTTTCTATTTCACGGAATAGTTTGAGGAGTATTGGGATTAGCTCTTCTATAAATGTTTTATAAAATTCACTTGGAAAACCATCTGGCCCTGGGCTTTTGTTTGATGGTAAATCCTTTATTGCTGTTTCTATCTCTTTGATTGTTATTAGTTGGTATAAGTTTTCTATATCTTCTTGACTCAATTTAGGAAGATTATATGCATCTAGAAATATGTCAATTTCTTCTAGAATTTCCATTTTGTTCGACTATAGTTTTTCAAAACAGTTTCTGACTATACTCTGTATTTCCATACTGTGGGTGGTAATATCACCTTCTTCATCTCTTATTTTGGTAATTTGGGCTGATTCTCTCTTTCTTTTGGTTAGGTTGGCCAATGGTTTATCGATCTTGTTTATTTTTTTGAGAAACCAGCTTTTGGTTTTGTTGATTTTCTGTATTGTTTTTTTATTCTCTATTTCATTAATTTCTGCTCTGATTTTCATGATTTCCTGTCTTCTACTGGCTTTGGGGTTAGACTGTTCTTGTTTTTCAAGTGCTTTGAGCTGTGTCATTAGGTTATTTACTTGGTGATTATCTGTTCTTCTTATGTGGGCACTCAGTGCTATAAATTTGCCTCTTAGTACTGCCTTTAGGGTGTCCCAGAGGTTTTGATATGTTGTGTCTGTTTTCATTGGTTTCTAGGAATTTTTTAATTTCTCCCCTTACTTCTTCTGTGATCCAATCTTCATTCAGCAATGTGGTGTTCAGTCTCCATGTGTTTCCACGGTTACTTTGGATCTTCTTGGAGTTTATTTCTAGTTTCACTCCACTGTGGTCTGAGAAGATGCAGGGAATTATGTTGCATTTTTTGAATTTGCCAGTGCTCACTTTGTGGCCCAGAATGTGGTCTATTTTGGAGAAGGTCCCATGTGCAGCTGAGAAAAATGTGAATTCAGCTGTAGTTGGGTGAAAGAGTCTATATGTGTCTAATAGGTCCATTTGGTTTATGGTATTCTTTAGGTCTGAGGTGTCTCTACTGATCTTTTGTTTAGAAGAACGGTCTAGAGATGTAAGAGGCGTATTGAAGTCTTCTAGTATTAGTGTATTGGGATCTATGTGTGTCTTTGTTTCATACAGAGTTTGTTTTATGAAGGTGGCTGCACCTACATTTGGGGCATAGATGTTAATAATTATTTCCTCTTGCTAGATTGTTCCTTTTACTGTAAAAAATGACCAGTTTTGTCTCTTCTGATAAGCTTAGGCTTGAAGTCTAATTTATCGGATATCATGGTTGCTACTCCTGCTTGTCTCAGAGTTCCATTGGTGTGGATTACCTTACTCCATCTCTTTACCTTTAGCTTGTGGGAATCTTTGCTTGTAAGGTGTGTTTCTTGTAGGCAGAATATAGATGGATTCTGGGTTTTGATCCATTTTCCCACCTTGTGCCTTTTTATTGGGGAATTGAGACCATTTATATTCATTGTGATTATTGAGAGATGATTTTTAATTCCTAACATTTTTTTAAAAAAGAAAAGGGCTGGGAGTGTAGCTGAGGTAGAATGCCCTGGGTTCAATCCCCAGGGACACACACACACACACTCCTCCCTCTCAGGAAGAAAGACAGAGACAGACACACATCTCTCATAGAGTCTTGCTTTAGCCATGGAAAAGAACATTAATTAAGAATAGTGTTTCCCCCTTTTAGTTGAAAGTTCAAGTTAACAGTAACATTTTTGAAAAGCTCACACTTTACGAAACTGTAATTCCCAGTTCAGAACCAAGCTAAACAAAACAATGTCCATTAACCATCCTTTTCAGTATAAATAGCAAATGTCATTAAACTATCAATTTCTCTAAACCTGTATTTCCTTGCTGTACCATACCCAGTTCCTGGGTCCGCTAAACATAAAAAAGCTGCCAGGCACAGTGATGCACCCTTGTAATGCCAGCATTTGGGAGGCTGAGACCGGAGGATCCAGGTTTGCGGACAGCCTCAGCAACTTAATGAGGCCCTCTGCAACTTAGTGAGACCCTGTTTCAAAATAAAGAATAAAAAACAGGGCTAGGGGTATATCTCAGAGGTAGAATGCCCCTGAGTTCAATCCTTAGTACCGAAAAAAAAAAAAAGCTACTAGGACTTTTGACCTAAAATATAATAAGGGCTCATATTTAAAAAAATAACTCTTAATAACTAATCCTAAAACTAAAATAACTGCAATGTGCTAAGTACCTCTGACTTTTTAATAATTGTCAATATATACTTCATAGCAGCAGGAGGGTAAAAACATTGCTAGAAATTTTGGAAGTGAATGTTAAAAAGACCTAGCCATGAGTTCTAGAAGAATTCCACAGAAACTTTCAGAACTTTAGCTGGAATAGTAATTTTTAAAGATAGAGCTGATCCATAGAATGAGACTTGGAAGATCCTTTGGAAGGCCCCACAAAAAAGTTGTTGTACAGAGGCCAGAGGAGGGAAGTTTGCTCACTTGCTGTGAAAAGGGGATCTGACCCTGATATTATCTGCAATGATGAAAATAACTTACAAGGCTTCTGGGTATGAGGATGGGAGAAGTTGTGCAGGTAAGAAATGTATTTGAAACCAGGTATGGTGGCACATGCCTATGATCCCGGTATTGGGCAGCTGAGACAGGAGGATCACAGGTCCAAGGCCAGCCTGGACAACTTAGCAAGACTCTGTATCAAAAATAAAAATAAAAAGGGCTAGAGATGTAGCTTGGAGGTAGAATGCTCCTGGCTTCGATCCCCACTAGCATCACCACCAAAACAAACAAAAAACCAACCAAAACAAAACAAAATAAAACCTGTCTTTCAAACTGAAAGGTAAAGATGTATCAACTATGAAAGCAAATGTTTTGGTAGTCAGAATAGTCCAGTTATCCTAAAAGATCATGAATCATATATAGAATCAAAGGACTGTAAGATTTCTACAACTAGAATAAACTTTGGAAGTAATCTGGACTAATAATCTATAAGAGGCAGATAGCAATAAAAATTTACTCACAGCATGAGAAAAACAAAATGTTTTGGCTACACAGATTTTATTTATTCCCAACAAAGGACTCAATTGTTAAGGTTATAGTATGTTATTTGTTATTATCCTATGTAATTTCATCTATTACTTCATTTATGCAGATACCATTTTCATACTTCTACTTTATTTATTTATTTATTTTTGTGGTACTGGGGATTGAACTCAGAGGCATTCTACCTCCGAGCTATACCCCCAGCCCTATTTTTTATTCTTTTATTTTGAAACAGGGTCTCACTAAGTTGCGGAGGGCCTCACTAGGTAGCTGAGGCTGGCCGCGAACCCGGATCTTCCAGTCTCAGCCTCCCAAACACTGGGATTACAAGCGTGTGCTACCACGCCCGGCTCATACTTCTACTCTACACTGAAGGAAAATGAAGTACAGAGTGGGTGAGTAACAATTTTTACCAAGGTTATACTGTCAGAAATAGACACTGAACCTTGGTCTGACTGCTGTAGATCTAGCCTTTGTTTTTAACACCATGTTTGAGTGGAGTCCTAGTTTTTATTAGTTAGTGAAATCTGAAAATATCTCAACAAACAGACAAACCCTGCCATCAGTTTAGTCTCTAAGAAGCCAAATATAACTAGCAGGTGTATCTGTCACAGGATGCCGATACTCACATTCCAATCTAGAGATGTCACATCCTTATTGCTTGGGACATCTTGCCCTCCTTCCCGTATACAATGTCTAAGTACTAGCTGCGTGGAGCCGCTAGTGCTATTTTCACTAAGATTCCATATTCTTGCTGTTGAGTCTCCAGACCTACAAAGTATGCAAAATATATTTTAAATCCTCATGACATCATCATGAAAACAACATATTTATATTATTACCAATATGGTTAGTGAAAAGTAGACTACATTTTTTTCGATTCTATGTTTTGGGATTCCCCAAGTATTCTTGAAGTAGCAAATTTAATTAAAGCTTCTAAAATTACTTCATGAAGGAATAAAGATTTACTGAGGCAAAAATGACCATATGCAAGCAATGAAATATCCTGAAAAATTTAAGTAGCATATTTCTTATATTAATAAAATGTATAACAGTTCTGTAAGCTATTGTAAAATGCTACTTTAGAATTACTTTGAGAAACATACCCTGATGCCAGGAGATCACTAACAGGGTTCCAGGCACAGATGAAAACCTCAGATTCATGGCCCCGTAACACAACTGCTTTATTAGGAGGGATTTCAACATCCCCGTCCACTTCCATCATATCAGTGTGATTATCTGTATCATGAGAAACAAGTGGAAATTCCAGTTAGGTACTATGTATGACAACACGAGGGGAGGACCTTACCAAGCACTTTCTTTTATAATATAGCATGATTAAAAAAAAAAAAAAAAAAAAAAAAAAAAAGGGCAGGTTAACTTGAACATGACTACACAGTCTGTGACACATAAGAAATAAAATTTCTAACTTAGGTATGAGAATATTATTTTTTAAAGTATGTATGTGAGCACATTTACAAGTAGGGAGGGACTGGGGTTAGGAGAAGACAGCAAAAGGTTGGACCTAAATAGAGCTAAAATGATAAAGTGGTTTGAATTAAATATAATGTGTTGCATACTATTCTGCGTTTCTGCCAGTAGGGGTTGCTGATATCATTCGTATAATATTAGAGTTGCCTGTATCTCAATGTGAGAGCTTTACTGTACTTGTTAGTATTAAAATTCTTATTTAGAAATTGGGTGCAGATACAAAAATTAACTTACAAGTAGAAAAAAGGTCTCTTAAATATTTTTCAAGGACAAGGTTAATAAAATAAATCTAGTTTTTTTGTAGCTTTGCAACAAAAATCTGAACTGTGTGATACAAGATATAGCAACAAGCTGGTATAAATGAAACAAATGAAGTTATTTCAGCTTAGAAAATGGGAGATTCCAATAAAGCAAAATATTTTCCCTAAAAAAAGTATTTTAAATTCTTAGCTCACTTGCTATGGTATGTGCTCCATTCTCCTCTCCATTTGCTGTGTTTTCTCCATTTTTTGCAGATCCTTGTTGGTTAGCTGCAGCTGCAGCAGCTGCAGCAGCTGCTGCCTGCTGCTGTGCAAGCTTATCTCTATAAGCTTGTTGTCTTGTTTGTACTACATCAGGCATTACGGCATCTATCAGGGACAGAGACTCTATGGGTCGACCATCAAACAAGGTACCATCCTAGATTTGGAAAATTGTGAAACAAGAAAAATAAAAGGTAGCACTTAAAGTTACTTGTATTCAACCAACAGCAGAAACAAAACTCTTCATTCCAAGGAAAACACTTAAGATATTTTTCCGAACTCATGCAAGAAGGGAGGGAAAAAAGGAGGAAACTTCAAAAGGCAACTAAAAGTGATTGTTTAATTTTTCCTCTTCACCTGGCTCATGTTGTAAATGTTGCACAGATATGGTTGAAATGTAAGAGGTCACTGATGAAAATTGAAAAAGGAAAATAAAATGTAGTCTGAGATGATAAAAATGTTTACTAATTAGAATACAAAATTATATTAGTCAAAATAACAACTAATATGGAATAGGTTATACAATGGTAAGAGGTTTGGTGCCACATTAAATCTATCAAACAACTGTAAATGGAAAATACTTGGGGAAAAAATTACATCTGTACTGAACATGTCAAGATTTTTTTCTTGAAATTATTCCATAAATAATAGAGAACAACAATTACTTAGATAGCATTTACATCATTCTAGGTACCAGAGGGGATTTAAATGTACACAGAGCTGTGCATGGTGGCATATATCTGTAATTCCAGTACTTGGGAGGCTGTGACAGGAAGATAGGAGGTTTAAGGCCAGCCTCAGTAACTTAGCGAGGCCCTATCTCAAAATAAAAAATAAAATAGGGTTGGAGGTATTGCTCAGGGGTAGAATGCCCTGGGGGGTTCACCAACCAGTATCACCCTCCCCCAAGTATACGAAAGGATGTGTGTAATATATGCAAATGCTATGCCATTTTGTATAAGAGTTGATCATTCTTAGATTTTGATATGTTTGTATGTGCCTGTGTGCGTGGGGGGGGGGGCAGGGGGTGGTCATAGAACCAATCCTTGAGGATAATGAGAGGTGACTATACTTTAAGAAACTAACAACTTTTAAGATATCTTTGGTTAGACTCAAAAGTTCCTAGTGATTTGATTAAAACATCAGATATTAAGAATTATCTAATGTTAAAATATCAGACCAGATATGTCACACAATCATATATTTTACTAATGTTGAAATGTAAGCACAATAAGGGTTAAAGACTTAAAGTTACAGAGCTAGTCAATGGCAGCTGAAATTTTTTAACTCAATACTATTCCAAGTATGATACAAGTACTAACAGCACCTCTATCACCTGGCAGCTTATTAGAAATGTAGATTTAAGGACAAGGGGGTAGGTCAGGGCACAATGCTTAAGGGACATGCCTTGTGTTCAATGCTCAACAATGCAGGGATGATTTTTTAAAATGTAGATTCAAGCAGCCTGAATCAAAATCTTTGAAGGGAAGCTCAGGAACAAGTGTTCAAAAAGCTCTCCAGTGAGTCTTCACTGCATCAGTGTTTGAAAAGTACCATCATAACAGATTAGTGCTGTTTAAGCTTATGGGATCGCTAAAATTTCCAGAGTTCCACTTATTAACATTAGAAAGTTCATAATTAACAACAAAAAATTCTCCAGTGAGCACAGTAAGAGCACAGACACAGAGCAAATAAAAAATAGATACAATACAAATTTTCAAGGAACATGTGTAGGTGAGTTAAACTGGTGAACATGTACTAGTGATCATTTATAGTGGTGTGATGGGACATGCAGACCTACAAAAACATAGCACATCTTTCTGAACTATCAATTATAACAAAAATGTGAGGAAGAGGAAGAAGTATTTTAACTTACTTATAAGAAATAAAAACTAAAAACAACACTGATACATTTTGAAATATTATGTTAAATTTTGAAATATTATGTTAAATTTAGACAAAAATTTTTAGCTAAACTTCACCGCTAGCCAGGGGCAGAACCCTTGGCAATACAGCATGCTTTGAAAGAAAAAGTGCTAAAAGATAATGAGGACACACTTAAATTAGTATTAGTGGATTTTTCAGTTATAGAAACAAGGAAATCCATAAATAATGAGATCAACTTTAGTATACTATATAGTTAACACATATATATAAATGACAAGATGTTTCAGCTAAAATTCTTACAAAAGGGAGAACATGCTAATCTCTCATATGAAAATAATAAAAGGTAAAGCTCCACATGTCCTGAGCCCTGGCCATATATCAAAATTTTAAGCTAGATCAGGGTTTGCAACCTTCTGTAGAACACCAAGTAATAAATATTAATTTAGGCCTTGCAGGCCATAAGCATCCATCAGCAATACCTAAATGAATGAGTGTCGCTGTGTTCCAGTCAAACTTCATTTATAAAATCAGGAAGCAGACAGGATTTGCCTTGTACAACAGTGTGTTGAAAATGGAACTAAACAAATTACTTATATGTGGACCTCAGACTGGCAACAGTGTCAAGAGTTGGATTTATAAATTTCAGTTTCTAAAGTCAGGGTATGTCCAAATAACATTGAATTTCCAATTTTTCACTATCAATTTGGTCTCAGCATTCCACAGTACAATGTGTTGTGTGTGTTAGTAAAAATTATTTCCTAGTACTTACTTATAAACAGACATATTAAGGAAAAATAAGCTACAAAGAATGGTTCTTAAAATGGAAGCCAACATGCCTTACTTAGGCAACTTGACTGATAAAATAGAAGCTGGGCGTAGTGGCGCACACTTGTAATCCCAGTATTTGGGAGTCTAAAACCGAAGGATCCTGGGTGGCAGCCAGCCTCAGCTACTTAGTGAGGCCCTCCCCAACTCAATGAGACACTGTTTCAAAACAAAGAATAAAAAATAGGACTGGGGGTGCAGCTCTGAGATTGAATGCCCCTGGGTTCAATCCTCAATACTGCCAAAAAAAAAAAAAGGAAAGAAATTACACCCTTCATTTTTGTTAAACCAATGAAACAAAAGTCAGATAAGCAAACAAACAAGATAGCAAACTTAAGAACATATTAAAAAGTAGGAATCAATATTTGAAATAAGTGTCTTACCTCATTAATACTAACTTCTGCCTCTACATACTGTAGACCTTTCTGGATGATTGAAATCAATGCAGCAGGTGGGACGAGTGCACCATTTATATTACTTTGACTTATATGGCTTTCTATACCAAAGGTAAATGCTGAATGAGAAAATCCTAGGAGCAAAAGAAAAAGAATGAGAATTTATTTTCCTTGTGGCAACATACTAAATGACACAAATGAAAAGACTAAAAAACACATTCCATCATTTGAAATCTAGACTCTTAGCTAAGGTCGAGTATGTTTTTATACAAAAGCTGTATCAAAATCTAAATGTTAGCCTGCTTAAAATCTCTAGTACCTACTGGATTACTTAGCTTCACATTTTCTAAAATTTAGCAATGACAATAACCTTCCTCAACAAAACCATCAAACTTAAAAAGTTGAAAAAGACTTTGGAAATTACCTGATTCAACCATTTCACTCAAGATAATTGAGGCCAAGGTAGATGTAGTGATATTTAAATTTCTACATACAAATTTTCAAACACCTTCAATATTTTGTAACTTATACAAACTATTCAGAAAACAAAAATCAAACTATAAGAAATATAGGAATAAAAGTGAAAACATATTCTAATACAATTCCTGTATTTCAATGTATGAGTTCTTTAATAAATATGAATGAACTATTTTCCACTTTAAAATACCTCATTTAAATGAAATCTTTAGGAAATGCAGAGCCAGCAAATGAAAATCCAGTTTCTACATCTCCATCAGTAATTATTTACTTGGGGGGGGGGGTGATATTGTGGATTAAACCCAAAGGTATTCTACCTCTGAGCTACACCCCTAGCCTTATTTTATTCCCTTATTTTGAAACAGGGTCTCACTAAGTTACGGAGGGCACCACAAGTTGCTGAGGCTGGCCACGAACCTGTCTCAGCCTCCCAAGTTCTAGGATTACAAGCATGCACTACCATGCCCAGCTCTTAGTTTTTGTTTTGAAACAGGGTCTCATTAGGCTGCTGAGTGTCTCACTAGGTTTCTGAGGCTGGTCTCATACCTGAGATCCTTCTGTCTCAGCCTCCCAAGTACTGGGAATATAGGTGTGCACATAGCTCAATTGTTTACTTTTAATTTGAAATCATAACACTCACAAACATCTCTTTATAGTTGGCCATGTTTTTTTATGAAAGTGCAGTCTAAATTCAAAAGTAAAGTTCTAGTAAACTGACAGAAGCAAGCGTGGTTATTCTTTTTAACAAAATATTCACATAGTTTATCATTAAATAGTAATTGCTGTTTAAAACAATTCAAATTACACGTCATATAAAATGTTAAATTTTTGTACTAAATGAACGAGGTTGGTTGATTTAATCTACGTAACAACCATTTTTTAACTTGTTTTATTCTAATTTATCACTGTTTAGTATGTCTTTTTTTGTATTTGTGCTTCCACCCTTAGATGCCTTGTGGAAACTATAAACAGCCTATAATGAAACACTGTGGGGTAACAAACAGTGTGTGGCTATGAATTTTTTTTTTTTTTTTTTGCGGTACTGGGGATTGAACTCAGGGGCATTCTACCTCTGAGCTACACCCCCAGCCCTATTTTTTATTCTTTATTTTGAAACAGGGTCTCACTAAGTTGCGGAGTGCCTCACTAGGTAGCTGAGGCGGGCCGCGAACCCGGATCCTCCGGTCTCAGCCTCCCAAATGCTGGGATTACAAGCGTGCGCCACCACATTCGACTAAGAAATATTTTAACTGATTCATTATAGTCAAAGTATACCTAAGTTGATCTTCCTCATGTCTCTCTTCCCTTTTTATCGATAACTACCCATAGTGGGAGAGATAAGAAAAGGCATTGCTTTAGAGACCTTGATTTTAACCTCCTGATTTTGCCCACAGGTAAGATCATGATTAAATAGATTTATAGTCTGCAGTTTAATCTGTGCTCATGATGGTTAAGAAAAATACCAATGGGGGAAAAAGCATACCATTTTAAACTGTCCCTATCAGATCTTTAGGAAACCTATAGCTCCTTGGATATAAGTAAATTCTAGATTGCCAGGATAGAAAGCTAAGACTAAGGACCAGGGAGGATGGGGGGGAGGGGGAGAGAAAGAATGTGAAATACACAGAATAAATAAGCAGTGAAGTTGGAGATTCTGGTTTGTAATTACATACCACTTCTTAAATGACTTTTTCAATAAATCATAAACTGGGGTGGGGTGGCTTAGAGGTTTCAGAAGACTGAGAAGATACCATTTATGGAGGGCCTATGCAATGTATTAGGCACCATACATACACATAATTTTATTACGTTATAATCTGAATCAATGGAAGGGAAAACATAGCCACTAAAGATAGGATTCAAATTCACTCAGACACCTTGCTGCTCCTCTTGAAAGTTCAAAACAAAGTGAAAGAAAAAGCTAAGGAGAGAGTGTGCCTGCTTCCCAACAGAGAGTAAAGAGTACATTATTGTTTTGTTTTCAACTCGGAGTCCTGGAAAGTGGTATACACAGTGCATGAAACACTACATTTTAGTAGCTGTATCTAGCACCAGGATTTTAAAAGTGTTTGACTCATATGAGATTAATAAATTGCATAAAGCCATGTTTTATGTGTTCTCTATTCACAGGTACCATTTAAATAGTTGAAATTGTTACATATATACCTTATTTAATTTGCTCGTATAAGTTAACCTATTATGTTTCATCTTATAAACATAACACCTATAAAACTGCCCGATTTAAATTCTTATAGGTGCCATATATATAGGAAGATGGTACATAGTGGGTTAACAAAATATGCCCAAGAATATCCTAGAAATTAAGGGCAAAAACCACGCCCATTTGTGGCCGGAGTGCCGCATACACCTGGAATTTGTTCTGTCAGACCTGGAAAGAAGTGATACCAGGTCCTCACACCTCAAGTCATGGAAGATGTGCTCAGTTAAGATGCTCCCAAGTATCAACGAATCAACCCTGAAGTAGTCATGTTAACGTTTACCCTAGAGAAGTTCTACACTTACACATCTGCTTAAATAAATTTACACTCATCTATTATGTTTTACTTCTAGTCACAGCACTGCATGGCAGCTTAAAATCATTATGTTAAAATCTACTTTTCTCCTTCCCTTCCCTCTAATTTTTTTCTTAGAAACTTCTAGTGCCATTTCATTATACCTGAAAGCCTCAGTTGGACTAACTCCCTTAGCCCCTGGAATATGACCATTTGCCAAGTTCCCTACCTTCTCTAGACTGTTATCACTTGTACTTTTCTGCCAGGATCTGAGTTTAGTCCCCATTATCCTTTACTTTTGACTATCATTGCCATAAGTTCTCTTCTCTTGCCAAGTTCAGTATATTTGTCACATTGTTGCCTGAAATATCACAACTGATATATCACTTCTTACCTGAACACTTTTTTTTATACTTTATTGGTGCATTACAGTCTCACATCATAATGTAGTTTGTAGTGATAGTAACACAACATGCACGCAGCACTTGGCAGTCTTTTCCCACACTCCTTCCGCTACTCCCCCTTTCCCCAAACAGGGTACTGAATTACCTGAACATTTTATGATCTGCTTGGCCTTCATAATACCGGTCAAACTCCCAAGTATGGCACACAGTAAGTTTTGCAGTCTGTCCCTACCTGTCTCAGTCTCATCTTAGAAATTTCACACACCCTATCTTCTTTCATTGCACATTTAATAGTGTGTGTGTGTGTGTGTGTGTGTGTGTGTGTGTGGTGTTGGGGATTGAATCGAGGCATTCTATTTCTGAGATACACCCCCTGACTGATTATATTTGTTTGGAAACAAGGTCTCACTAGGTTGCTGAGAGCCTTACTAAATTGCTGAGGCTGGCTTTGAACTTTCCATCCACTTGTCTCAGCCTCCCAAGTACTGGGATTATAGGCATGCACCACCACACATGGCTGTCTGCACATTTAAGTAATGGAAAATTTCATAACATCTTGAATATGTTGTGCTATACCATGCCTTGAGCCTTGCATTTTTTCTCCTAGCTGATCCAATAATTTGCAATGTACAGCAATGGCAACATCAAATAGTTATCACCTGTGTGCCTATGGTTTTTGCATAGGTTTGATTATTACACAAAAGTGCCTGAGGAAAGTGTTATGGTCTATTAATCTCTTAATTCTGGGAAACCAGCAGGTTATCTGACTTCAAGTAACTCAGTAAACATTTGTTAAATTAAAATGCAATTCTATCACAATGTATTTTGGGCATATTTGAAAATCTCTAACTCCAGAAAAAGCACAGGACTTAAGTCTTCTTTGAAAAAAAATCTAAAACTTGAATCAAGTTTATGCCAGAAAAAAAAAAAAATCTCATTTATCTGCAAATATGGCTGCAGGAAATACTTTTCCAGTAACAGCTCTTAATTTACATAGGAAGCAAAAGCAATCCTCTAAATCTGTAAACTGTTGAAATCTAGTATCACTGCTTAATATAGTATACTTTCCTCTCACGAGTAAAAGCAAATCTGACATTAACTGTACCCTCTGTAATACTCACTAGTGTAATTAAGGTTCAAGAGGCAGAAGAGAGGTAATAGGAAGGAAGATGAAGCCCATGACATTCAGTATGTAGCAATTTGTGACACAGACAAGTAGTACACACACACACTGTGTGTGTGTGTGTGTGTGTTATACAAGAGCACACAAAACAACCACTTTCTATGCTGCTTGTTTCAGAGACTTCTTTCCCTTGGGATGTTAGGGATTGTATTCTTTTTTTTTTTGCGGTACTGGAGGTTGAACTCAGGGGCATTCTACCTCCGAGCTATACCCCCAGCCCTATTTTTTATTCTTTATTTTGAAACCGAGTCTCACTAAGTTGCGGAGTGCCTCACTAGGTAGCTGAGGCTGGCCTCGAACCCGGATCCTCTGGTCTCAGCCTCCCAAATGCTGGGATTACAAGCGTGCGCCA
>PVLC010003942.1:68186-90941 GCA_004027655.1 Graphiurus murinus | reverse complement strand
CGGTACTAGGGATTGAACCCAGGGGCATTCTACCTCCGAGCTACATCCCCAGCCCTATTTTTTATTCTTTATTTTGAAACCGAGTCTCACTAAGTTGCGGAGTACCTCACTAGGTAGCTGAGGCTGGCCGCGAACCCGGATCCTCCGGTCTCAGCCTCCCGAATGCTGGGATTACAAGCGTGCGCCACCACGCCCGGCTTCCAGTACGCATCTTTTAAAAATAACATTTTCCAGCCAGACAAGGTGGTATACACCTGTAATCCCAGCTACTTGGGAAGCTGAGGCAAGAGGATCACAAGTTCCAGGCTAGCCTGGGCAACTTAATGAAACCCTATCTCAAAATAAACAATACAAAGAGTAGTTCAGTGGTAGAGCACCCCTCGGTTCAAACCCCAGAACTAAAAAAAAAAAAAAAAAAAAAAAAAAATTCCATAGAACCAAATTAGCATTTTCATACTTTAAAACATTAGACCTCTTCCTAATGATTTTAACATCAACTGATAAATAATCTTTGTGTATGGGGTGAGGGTACTGGGATGGAACCTAGGGGCATTCTACCTCTGAGCTGCGCCCTCAGCCCTTTTAATTTCTTTTTTTCTGCAACAGGGTCTCACTAAGTTGCTGAGGGCCTCAGTAAGTTTCCGAGGCTAGACTCAAACCTTTGATCCTCCTCTCTCAGCCTCCCAAGTACTGGGATTACAGGTGTGCACCACCATACCCAGCTCCAACTGGTAATCTTGCCTACATCAATGATTTCCTTAGAGGTCACAAAAACTGCCCAGAGATGTTCACTTAGAGAATACCTATCGAGCTATGTGTATTCTGATTTTCAGAGAACTTTTTTTTTTTAAATATATGGTACTAGGGATTGAACTCAGGGGCATTCTACCCCCAAGCTAAACCCTCAGCCCAATTTTTATTTTATTTTTATTTATTTAATTTATTTTTATTTATTTATTTATATTTATTTATTTATTTTTATTTATTTATTTATTTTTATTTATTTATTTTTGCAGTACTGGGGACTGAACCCAGGGGCATTCTACCTCCAAGCTACACCCCAGTCCTATTTTTCTTTTCTTTTTTTCTTTTTTTTTGCGCTACTGGGGATGGAACCCAGGGGCATTCTACCTCAGAGCTACATCCTCAGCCCTATTTTTTATTCTTTATTTTGAAACAGTGTCTCACTAAGTTGCTGAGGCTGGCTGTGAACCCGATCCTCCAGTCTCAGCCTCCCAAGTACTGGGATTACAAGCCTGCGCCACCACACCCAGCTTTTATTTTTATTTTGAAACAGTCTCGCTAGGTTGATGAGAGTCCCACTATTTGCTGAGGCTATCCTCCAACCTGCAATCCTCCTGTCTCAGCCTCCCAAATACTGGGAAGACAAGTGTGCGCCACCACGCCCGGCTTCAAAGAACTCTCGAATGCATAGCCCTGTGGACTTCTAAGACCACCCCATAAAGAAAGGCATGCTCCCCCCATTTTGCTGACGGAAGGCCCCGACGGGTGAGGTGCCCAGCTGGAAGTCAGGCAGCACAGGGATGGCAAAGTGGGGCTCGCCTCTGCTTCTGGGCTTCCCCCACACTTCGTGTTCACGAAGGAGAGAGGCAAAGAGAGGTCAAGGGCAGGAACCCTCTCCTCCAGACCTCAGGGGGGAAAAGAAGGAAGGAAGCTCTCAGCAGAGCAAGGCAGGCAGTGCTGCGGGGTTTCGAAACAGACTTAGCTGCAGCAACCGCCCTTTGTACACGCCAATAAACCCAAGCCGAGAGAGAAGCCTGCAGCAGCTAGCCCTGCCTCTCGCCCTGCCCTGAGCAAGACCGAGCCCCGGCCTGCGCCTGCTAGCTCTGCCCGCACGGCTCCGTTCATACCCAGATGCAGGCCTGGCTGTGGGGGCTGGGCTCCACGACAGTCCCCTCCTGCGATATCTATTCCCCTTCCGAGGCCTGGGAAATGTCCCTCTCAAAGCCATCGTTTTCTTCCATGCCAAGTGTTTAGTGACATTCCTTTAGTCCTCTGTGGCACTTAGAAAACATAGCTATTGACTAACTATATTAAGAAATGCCAGCTACAGCCCACCCCTGGCCAGCCCCACAGGCCCCAGTGACGTCCACCCTCTGGGTCATGGGGAAAGAGGCCCCTGGTGGCTTCTTGGATCCTAAATTGCTTTTCCTGGCACAGTCTCACCCTCTGGGCTCTGCCAGACAGACAACTGTTGTGGGACCTCACTTTACAAGAAATCTAGATATATATATATATAAAGAAAGAAAAGCTCATAGCACGAACGCGTCAGATGTCTGCATTCTGTCTGCATCCCTTTGGGCCTAAACACGAGTCTATCTATCTCTGTATCTCTTCCAGATACATGCTGATGTGGGAAGGGCGCATTCCCACATGCAACCCAGAGTCGGCATCGTCAACCTTCGTGAGCACACAGATCACCTGGGGGCCTTGTTGCAGTGCAGGTTCTGGGGATTGCAGGCCTAGCAGCTCAGTGCTAGACGGTGTGCTTAGCATGCCCAAGGCCCTGAGTTTGCTCCCCAGCAGCACGGAAACAAACATACCAACAAACCCCACAGGTTCTGATCCAGTGGGTCTGAGGCAGCGCCTGAGACTCTGCATTTCTCAACTATAGCAAAACACTGAATCAGCTGCCCCATGGCTGCACATCAGAATCACTTGAGGAGCTTTAGCAAACAAAGACCTCTGTCTGGGTCCCACACCGGACCTACTGAATTAGAATTCTTGGGAGGGGCTGGAGGCTTGGAGGGAGAGTTGGACCCCCAAAATAAATAAGAGCAGCACTTGGCATGCACAGAGATGATGGTGTCCAAGGAAATGGAAAGTACAATTTACAAGCCCTCTGTACCCACTTAATGAATCGCAAGAAACAGAGCTGAGCGTGGTGGTGCTCGGGGGAGGCTAAGACAAGAGGATCGTAGGTTCGAAGCTAACCTCAGCAACTTAACAAGGCTCTCAGCAACCTAGAGAGACCCTGTTTCAAAACAAAAAAATAAAAAGGGCTGAGGGTGTAGTTCAGAGGTAGAATGCTCCTGTGTTCAATCCCTAGTAACATAGAAAAAGGGAGGTAGAAGGAAAGGAAGGGAGGAAAGGAGGGAGGGAGAGAGGAAGGAAGGGAGGGAGGGAGAGAGGAAGGAAGGGAGGGAGGGAGGAAGGAAGGAAGGAAGGGAATGTCTTCCCCCATGTATCTGAGTACACAAATGAATTGAGAACTGTTGCCCTGTACCAATACGTGGGGAGAAATGAATCATGAAATTATCATCATCATCATTTATAATCAGGCACTCAATATATATATACCTTACTCACAGATGTAGTAACTTCCAGTCCTCCTGGAGCCTGGGCCGGGCCTGCAACAGGCAAGCAGCTGACTAAGACAATCAAATGACAATATAAATATATATATTTGCAGTTAGAAAAAAATAACAGTGATGGCATGTGCATTTATACGGCTCCTGGAGTGACAGGCAGCATCACACACAGTTCTGCTAAAAGCCCTGGGCGCTGGCAAATTATTTCCTCCCATTTTACAGCTGAGGAAAGCAAGGGCTGAAAGAGTAAGGAACCCATCATGGTCACAGTAATGGAATAGTGAGGCTAGAGCCACACTCAGGGCCTGCTGACTCCAAGGCCCAGGCTATAAACGAGGGAAAAGCAAACTACAGCCAGGCCACACCCTAACCCTTGACTGGTCTTTGCACGGCCCTCAAGCTATGAATGGTTTTTACATTTTTTAATTGTTAGGGGCAAAATCCAAAGAAGAACTTATAACAAGTGAAAATGCTACAAAGTTATTTCAGCTTCCATGAATCAAGCTCTGTTGGAACCGGGACACCCATTCTCGTTGGGTCCTGTCTCTGGCTTCTTTCCAGCCACAAGGGCAAACTGAATAGCTGCGACGGAGACGGGGTGGCCCCTAATGCCCCAAGTCATTACCATCTGGCCCCTGCCTGAATAGGTCTGCTGACCCTTGCTCTAAATGTTTCCACTGTTTATAAATTCTCTACTTTCCTTTTGTACACGTCAGCGAGTACTGTTTTTTTTCCCCCCCAAAAAACCCTGCCAAGCTTAAACGCGTATAAAGTTGCTCTTATAGGGCAATTTAATGATACGCCAAATGGTTGCTTATCCAAAGATTTCTGGTAGGCCGATTGAAATCCATCAGTGCAAACGTAATAAGCATCAGGATTTGGGCTGTCATGAAAATGTATATAACAAAAGGAGGCCTTGGAGCTCACCTTTTTTTTCTTTTTTCTTTTTCTGTGTGTGTGTGTGTGTGTGTGTGTGTGTGTGTGTGTGTGTGTGGTACTAGGGATTGAACCCAGAAGCATTCTACCTTCGAGCTAAACCCTCAGCCCTATTTTGTATTCTATATTTTGAAACAGGGTCTCACTAAGTTGCGAAGGGCCTCACTAAGGAGCTGAGGGTAGGCTTGAACCTGCTATCCTCCGGTCTCAGCCTCCCAAGTACTGGGATTACAAGTGTGTGCCACCATACCCGGCTGGAGCTCACCTTTCTCACAGATGTAGTAACTTCCAGTCCTCCTGGAGCCTGGGCCGGGCCAGCAACAGGCAAGCAGCTGACTAAGACAATCAAATGACAAACTGAAGAGGTCAAGGTGTCCCCACCCAAGTTATTGCTCAGTGTTTTGAAGATAGCCAAAGCATCCGTCCAGCAAACATCTGTCGAGGCCAATTATGCACTCGGGGTAGTCAAAGAGAAAGACACATGGTCTTTGACCTCAGTAGCTCATGGTCTAGGGAAAAAAAAATCAGGCAAATGTGTGCAGAGCCACGTGGGGCCCTGGGGCCTGGGGATCTTGGGAGACCACTTGGAACAGGCACGTCAGAATGGCTAGTAAGCATCGAGGCTACTGGACCCTTGCATTTCTCAATTTCCTATCTGAGCTGATCTCATTTGGGGGCCTTGGCAACTAAGGGGCATTTATTAAAGTTTTGTTTGTTTGTTTGTTTTTGCAGTACTGGGGATGGAACCCAGGAGCATTCTACCTCCGAGCTACAGCCCCAGCCCTATTTTTTATTCTTTATTTTGAAACACTAAATTGCAGAGGGCCTCACTAAGCAGCTGAGGCTGGCCACGAACTCGGATCCTCCAGTCTCAGCCTCCCAGATGCTGGGATTACAGCATGTGCCACCACCCCCAGCTATTAAAGATTATTTTGAGTTATTATTGTTATTTTTTTTTTTTTTTGGTTGGAGGGGGTACAGCTTTGGACAGATCTGGGTTTTGCCTGGCTGTCTGGAAAGAAAAATTCTGGAAGACTTTCCAGTTTTGCTCTCATTTGTTTTTTTAACGATGACATTGATATACACTTATTGACAGATTTTGGAAAAAAGAGACTGTGATAGAAAAAATTGGCCAACATAACCACAGTTAACATTTATGTCCACCTTGTGTCTTTTCTATAAATAGGTGACATGTTTTTAACTTCGTAGCCTGCTTTTCCCCTCTCCCCACCATACCTTAAGTATCCTCGGTGTCACCACAGCAATAGTAATCATTAATGACTGGCTGGCATTCTGCCTACTGATCAGTTATGCAATCAACTCACTTCAATAGTCCCCTGACATTGAGTACCCGAGTTATTCCAGTGTTATTTTGGGAGAGAGGGGTGGTACTTGGGATTGAACCCAAGGATATTCTACCTCTGAGCTGCACTCCCAGCCCTATTTTTTTTTTTTAAATGGGAACTCACTAAGTTGCTGAGGGCCTTACTAAGTTGCTGAGGCTGACTTTGGACCTGTGTGATCTTCCTGTATCAGCCTCCCAAGTACTGGAATTACAGGTGTGCGCCACTGCACACACACCTAGTTACTTTGAGGAACTAGAATTCTGAGGATTAAGCAGTTTGATGAAGTACAGCTCTGCCATATAAGTGTCTTTATCAATAAAGCTTTCCTGTGATTATGTCCTTAAAAATGATTCCTCCGACATGAATAACAGGGTCAAACTCCAAGTCGCCAGGATTTCTCAAAGGCTGAAAGTGACTTTAGCTTCCTGAGTAACTTCTTTTTTTTTAATTCTTTATTTTGAAACAGGGTCTCACTGAGTTGTGGAGTGCCTCACTAGGTAGCTGAGGCTGGCCTCGAACCTGGATCCTCCAGTCTCAGCCTCCCGAATGCTGGGATTACAAGCGTGCACCACCATGCCTGGCTAGCAGGTCTCTTAAAAATATAAAAGATAAGCTGGGCGTGGTGGCGCACGCTTGTAATCCCAGCATTCGGGAGGCTGAGACCGGAGAATCCGGGTTCGCGGCCAGCCTCAGCTACCTAGTGAGGCACTCCGCAACTTAGTGAGACCCGGTTTCAAAATAAAGAATAAAAAATAGGGCTGGGGGTGTAGCTCGGAGGTAGAACGCCCCTGAGTTCAATCCACAGTACCGCAAAAAAAAAAAAAATATATATATATATATATAAAAGATAGCTGGGCACGGTGGCACACGCTTATTGTAATCCCAGTACTTGGGAGGCTGAGACCGGAGGACCCGGGTTCCCAGACAGCCCGGCTTCCTGGGTAACTTCTAAACTGGTCAGGCCTATTCAGCCGAAGTTTTCAAATGAGTTTTCATATGTAAATTGTGTCACATAATTGGATTATTGACATAATATTTGATAAGTATTCATCCCCTCTACAGACATCAATCAGCCTGGGGCCTTGAACATATTTATATGCAACCCAGAAGGTTTTAAATGGAAATGCAGGAGGCCCAGTTAAATTTGAATCTCTGATAAGCAATGAATTATTGTTGTTATTATTATTATTATTATTATTATTATTATTTTGGTACTGGGGATTGAACTCAGGGACATTCTACCTCTGAGCTCCACCCCCAGTCCAATTTTTTATTCTTTATTTTGAAACAGGGTCTCACTAAATTGCAGAGGGCCTCACTAAGTAGCTGAGGCTGACTGCCAACCTGGATCCTCTAGTCTCAGCCTCCCAAGTAGTGGGATTACAAGTGTGTGCCACCACGCCTGGCTTATGAATGATTTTTTAAGTATTATATACTAAATGGACTGTGGGATATACTTATACTAAAGAAAATATTATTTGTGGAAAATTCAAAGGTAGTTGGGCCTTCTATACTTTTTTTTTTTTGTCAACTTGGCCTCTGAAGAGCCTCATCCAACCTTCGAAGTCACCTCACCATGGATGTGACCTTTATCTGCCACCTTTAGCTGTTCCTCTTCAGCTGGGAGTGGGACTATCCACGTTGATTGGGCACCAGAGGTGCAGTCCCCGATGCCAGATTAGGATAGCTGGGCATGGATGGCCTAGAGAAGCTGATTTGCTTTTTTTGTCGGTTAAAGATTTTGCTTATATTAGTGGGTAAAGGTTTGTTTTCTTGTGGGAAAGCCAGAAATATCCAGGTGGGCCTGGGCCCAGCAGGGTTTGTGAAATCAATTACAACAGCTGTTCCTAGGGACAGCCCTTCTTCCATGCTGTCCCTGGGAAACCTCCTTAGTGATTTCTGAGCCTCAGTGGGAAGAGAAGGGAAGGATCTGTTAGCCTTAAGAAGCAGATAGGCCAGACCCCTTAGAGAAGCTCAAGCTAAAAGAGGCTCTGGGACCATATGTCCAACACTTTGGTGTTACAAAGGACTTCAAAGACCTCCCCTTCCTCCTCCTCCTCCTCCTCTTCCTTCTTCTGTGTGTGTGTGGTGCTGGGGATTGAACCTAGAGCTACACCTCCAGCCCTATTTTATTTTATTTTTTGAAATAGGGTCTCACTAAATTGCAGAGGGTCTCACTAAGTAACTGAGCCTGGCTGCCAACCTGCAATCTTCCTGTCTCAGCCTCCCAAGTACTGGAATGACAAGCGTGAGCCACCACTCCCCACTTCAAATTAGCTTTTTTGACTGGTTCTATCTACCACCTCATCGACAAGGAAGCTGAGGGTAGGCAGCCTGCCTAAAGTCCTGCTGTAAGCTGAAAGCATGATCAGCACCTGAATCCAAGCCTTCTGGCTCCCATACCAGACCTCTGTCCACAGAGCACACCATCCTGCCCAAAACCAATCGAGAGGACAGAGATGACCTGGTGGCCTCACTCCCGGTGTGCATGTGACATGCCTGGCCTCTCTACTGAGCCGTTTCCTCATTTGGCTGAAGGGGATTCTGGAGGATCGCATGTGAGAGCTCGCTCACACGGCGCTTGCTAGGTGCCTGGCGCGTGGTAGGCATTTAATGAATGCCGCTGATCGCTACTCTAAGGCCTAGCTAAAATACAATGTGAGCAAAGAAAGGGCTGTTGGCAGTCAGCCTGTTGGAAAATCTCAGTGTTGCACAAAGTTAGAGGCCAGATTAAAAAGGGGACTGAATGTAGGTCACCTTGACTACCAAATCGTGCATCCTCTTCGAGATGGTTCCGGGCACGCTCCAGCAACTAGTTCTAAGTGCTGACACCCGGCGTCCGCTCGTCCTCCCTGAGGGCCTGCTCTGTGGCAGGCGATTCTAGGAACTGGGGGTGCATCCCGGAAAGAACGAGACCCCGCCCCCCTGTATCTCACACTGTAGTTGGGGGAACAGGCGATACACAAACAAAAAATGTCAGGCAGTGAGTGGCAGATGATTAGAAAAAATAAAACTAGGGGCCTAGCTGGCGTGGTGGCACACGCCTGTAATCCCAGTACTTGGAGGCTGAGACAGGAGAATCTCAGGTTCAAGACCAGCAACTTTGGGAGACTCAAGCAACCTAGTGAGACTGTTTAAAAATAAAATAAAATAAAAATAAAACGGTCTGGGGGATGTAAATCGGAGGTAGAATGCCCCTGGGTTCAATCCCCAACACTCCCCCCTCACACACACTCACACCCTCACACACTCCTAAGGCCCTGCTGCTGTGGTTCTCGCTCAGCACGGCAGCGCCACCTAGTGAACATTCTGGGAATTTTCATAGTCTTCTTCCCAATGCCGCGTTGATTGGGGGCACAGTAAGCTTTCCTTCAGCCGGTTGGTGTAGGGGACTGCAGACATCCTATGATGCACGAGGTAGTTGAAAGGATGGGGGGATGAAATTGACCCCTTTCGTGTCATGCTAGACTGTCTCAGAAGACATCCAATCCGACAAAAACTCTCCTTATAATTATGTGCACCGAGAGCCAAAGTTTTCTCTTGAAGCATGAAGTATTTTGTACAGACTTCTCACTCGCGGTATTTTCAGAAATTCAAGAACTGTGTCTGTGGAGGGAAGGCTCTCCTTTGTTCTGCATGGGTCTCTACGAAGAGTTGCTTACTGTTGTAGGAAATCGCATCTCTGTGGAACTGGTATCAACACATCACACCTCTCTCCGTCCTCCTTTACCACTGTGACATTTATAGTAACTCCAGGTGTAGACACACACAGTTGTCAGAGCAGGCATATGGAGAAATATAGATTAAGTCACAAAATGTTAATTTTCTTTCATTTCTCTCATAAATTCAAGTTCATCCTGTTAATTTTTTTAGAAGTGTGAGCTTAAGACAGGAATGGTGGCACATGCCTTATTCCAGTACTCGGGTTGATACAGAAGGATTGCAGATTCAAGACCAGCCTCAGCAACTTAGTGAGACCCTCTTTCAATATAAAAAAATAAAAATAAATAGGGCTGGGGGTGTGGCTCAGAGGTAGAACACCCCAGGGTTCAGTCCCCAGTACCAAAAAATAAAATAGAGTGTGAACTTAGGTAGGTTTTAATATCTGTGAATTTATCTCATGCTTGTAAAGGGGAGAGGACATTATGAAATGTTACATAAAGGAAGTATTTAGTTTCACAGATGGTGGGGCTGAGAAACAGCAGAAAGGAAAGGGGCCAGGCAGGTACCAATGGACAGAGGCAATGCAGTCTCAGATTGAAAATATTTTTTAAATGCAACAAGAATTAAAAAAAAAAATACAGTAATCCCAGTACTTGGGAGGCTGAGACCAGAGGATCCAGGTTCGCAGCCAGCCTCAGCTACTTAGTGAGGCTCTCTGCAACTTAGTGAGACCCTGTTTCAAAATAAAGAATAAAGAATAGGACTGGGAGTGTAGCTTGGAGGTAGAATGCCCCTGGGTTCAATCCCCAGTAACACACACACACACACACACACACACACACACACACATACACACACACACACAATACAAATAAAACATGAAATTACTACTGATGTCACATTTGCATGGTATTAGGTGTTACAGGTAATCTACCAGTGATTTCAAGGATATGGGAGTATGTAGGTTATTTACCCCGCATCTGAGGAGTCTGGTCTCAGAGGGAGGCCTCGCACCAATCCCCTGAGGATACTGAGGGACAACGGAGGAGGAGCCAGGCGCGGCTCTGGGGAAGAGCCCTCTACAGAGGGAGCCGGTGTAGGGACTTCGGAGGGGGGGAGAGGGCACCACCTGTGGGGCTATACCCTCAGCCCTATTTTTTATTCTTTATTTTGAAACCAAGTCTCACTAAGTTGCGGAGTGCCTCACTAGGTAGCTGAGGCTGGCCTCGAACCCGGATCCTCCTGTCTCAGCCTCCCGAATGCTGGGATTACAAGTGTGCGCCACCACGCCCGGCTCTCATAATAATAATACTTTTTAAAAAGTTGGTACTAAGCCGGGCATGGTGGTGCACACTTGTAATCCTAGCATTTAGGAAGCTGAGACTGGAGGATCTGGGTTCGCGGCCAGCCTCAGCTGCTTAGTGAGGCCCTCTGCAACTTAGTGAGACCCTGTTTCAAAATAAAGAATAAAAAAATAGGGCTGGGGCTGTAGCTCGGAGGTGGAATGCCCCCAGGTTCCATCCCCTAGTACCACATACACACAAAAAAAGTTGGCACTAGCCAGTCATGTGACACATGCTTATAATCCCAGTACTTGGAAGGCTGAGACCCCAGGATCTGCGTTTGCGGCCAACCTCAGCTACTTGGTGAGGCCTCCACAACTTAGTGAGACCCTGTTTCAAAATAAAGAATTAAAAAAAAAAAATAGGACTTAGGGTATAGCTTGGAGGTAGAATGCCCTTGGGTTCAATCCTCAATACTGGAAAAAAAAAAAAAAGTTGGCACTGATTTCTTTGATGAGCCTGGAACTCTATTTCCTGGACAAAGCCTGAACTAGCCAAAGTGTGAGCAGCTGCAGAGCCATGGAGAAAGGTCAGAAACACTCTGAAGGTCAGGCGTGGTGGCGCGCGCTTGTAACCCCAGTGCTTGGGAGGCTGAGTCAGGAGAATCCAGGTTCACAGCCAGCCTCAGCTACTTAGTGAGGCCCTCTGCAACTCACTGAGACCCTGTTTCAAAATAAAGAATAAAAAATAGGGCTAGGGGTGTAGCTCGAGGGTAGAAGGCCTCTGGGTTCAATACCCAGTGCCATAAAAAGAAGAGGGAGGAGGAGGGGGAAGAGAAGGAGGAGGAGGAGGAGGAGAAGGAGATGACAATGATGGAGAAACACCCTGAAGCGTGGGTTCCATGTCATGGAGCAGGACGCCTGCAGGGCTGTGGGAGTTTCTGTTCCAGCGGCTCCTTTCACTTCCCTAGACTCAGATTCCTCATGCTCGAAACGGGGCAGTAACAGCACTTCCTCCTAATATTGCTGTGAGGATTAACGGATTAACAAGAGAGAATACCCTCGTCCCTCTATATCATAAGATAACAGCCTGGTGTGGTAGCGCACACCTGTAATCCCAGGACTTGGTTTGCGGCCAGCCTCAGCAACTTAGTGAGACCCTGTTTCCAAATATAAAATAATAAAAAGAACTGGGGGTATAGCTCAGAAGTAGAATGCCCTGGGTTCAATTCCTAGTACCACAATCAATCAATCCAATCAATCAATCAATCAATCACATTACAACAATAACAATAATACAAATAAAATGTGTAATTACTACTTACATATTAATTGCATTGTATTAGATGTTGTAAATAATCTATCAATGATTTCAAGGATATGGGAGGATGTGTGCCACCACACCTGGCTTGGATGCCAGGAGTAGTATTTTATGGAGTAACAGATTAGTGTGGTGGCACACTTCTCTAATTCCAGTACTTGGAAGGCTGAGGCAAGAGAATCACAGGTTCGAAGCCAGCCTCAGCAACTTAGTGAGATCCAGTTTCAAAGTAATAAAAATTTTAAAAAGAATAAAATAGGGCTAGGGGTGTAGCTCAGAGGTAGAAGGAAGGAAAAGAGAAAGAAAGAAAGAGAAAAAAAGAAAGAAAAGAACTTGAGCATCCCACATATTTGGTATCAGAGTGAGGACCGATCCCCTGAGCAGACTAGAGAAGCTGAGTGTGAGGTTTCTAGCACAGTGCGCCGCACAGTGACGCTAACACGAGGTAGTGAGTGTGGCCTTGGCCAGAGGCAGTCAGAAGAGGGGAGCTAGTAGCTGGGCATGGCAGTGCACATCTGTAATCCCAGAACTTGGGCCAATGAAACAGGAGGATCACAGGTTTGAGACCAGCCTTAGCAATTTAATGAGGATCTCAGCAACTTAGTGAGATCCTGTTTCAAAAAAAAAAAAAAAAGAATAAAATAGAACTAGGGGTGTAGCTTGGAGGTAGAATGCCCCAATACCACCAAAAAAAAGGGGGGGGGAGATTAGTTGAATACTTTTTTAAAAATTTGGTGGTACTGGGGATTGAACCCCAGGGCATTCTACCCCCGAGCTACACCTCTAGCCCTATTTTATTTTTATTTTGAAATAGGGTCTCACTAGGTTGATGAGAATCTCACTACTTGCTGAGGCCATCCTCAAATTTGTGATCCTCCTGTCTCAGTCTTCCAAATACTGGGATCACAAGTGTGTATTACCACCCCTGGCTAGTTAGATATTCTTAAAGGTCAAGCACCCTAGGGCTCCTGCTGAAGGAGCTTCCAGCTTCAGTGCCTTCAGCCTTCTGCTTTGAAGGTATCCTACTGTCTTCCCCTTTGCTTCAAGAGAAGACAAATCCGACCCCAAAGCCCAGGGATGCAGTGGGAATGGTTTTCTAGGAGGCCAGTTCCTGCTGCACCTATAAGCAAGCCAAAGGCAGCCAAACTGTATCATGGAGGCCACTGGGTGACTGGGAGAGCAGAGGGATCGATCTTACTATCAACTGTGACCCTCGTCTCTCCCTCCTTCACTGACTCAGGACTGAGGGCCTGGTGGTGCACAGAGCACGGCCACGGCAGAGAAGGCTACTCAAGGTCAAAGGTTGGTTTGTACAGGGTGACTGAGCAAACAGGGAAACGCTGGAAGATGCTGGGATCGGGGTTCCTCACTCTCAGGAGAGAGACTTATGCTTCCTGTGGAAACAGAGGCAAGACCAGAGTCCACCTGTGGTGCCGAATTGGAATCGGAGATGTTGAAACTCAGGGTTTTAAAAAGTACATTAATAGATGTAAACACTAGCCGGGCATGGTGGCGCACGCTTGTAATCCTAGCATTTGAGAGGCTGAGACTGGAGGATCCGGGTTCGCAGCCAGCCTCAGCTACCTAGTGAGGCACTCCGCAACTTAGTGAGACCCTATTTCAAAATAAAGAATAAAAATAGGGCTAGGGGTATAGCTCGGAGGTAGAACGCCCCTGAGTTCAATCCCCAGTACAGCAAAAAAAAAAAAAATAGATGTAAACACTGATATAGATGTATACATGTGTCTACACACTGTGTGTGCGCACACACACACACACACACACACACACACACACACACACACACCCTAGCTCTGTCTGCTAGGAAGCCCAGAAGCAGTGACTACCCAACAGTAATATGCATACCTCGCATTGCAATCTTGGTTTCTAATTACCATCCTCTACTGAAAGAATGAAAACTCATTGTCCAGGTGGCGGATTCCAAAGGGAGGGCAGCAGGAAAACTAGAACTTGAGCTCAGAACATCTTGTGCAAATGTAAGGAAATACTTAAAAAAAAAAAAAAAGGCCAGGCGTGGTGGCACACCCCTATAATCCCAGAACCTGGGAAACTGAGACAGGAGGATCACAAGTTTAAGGCCAGCTTCAGCAACTTGGCAAGACCTTGTTTCAAAATAAAAAAATAAAAGGGGCTGGGGGTGTCACTCAGAGGTAGAATGCCCTCCAGGTTCAATCCCTAATACCAAAAAATAAAATAAAATAGTGACTCACTAAAGTCATGAGGTGCAGGCGAGAAAACCGAGGCTCAAAGTGACTCAGTCCCCGAGACTGAGGTTCGGGTTCTTTCTCTGGCAGTGTGGGAGCCGCCTACGCCACCTCCTCTCCCAAGCCTGTTCCTGCCCCGAGTCCCCTTGTCCCACCGGTGCTGGGGACATTCATCCCAGCCACAGAACTCCTGCCTCTCATCTCCTCGGGTGTCAGGGCCTAGCGGAGGCTGACATGCTCAAAGACATGCCCTCGTGCTTAGACAGCCGGGCTGGGGCTGTGGCCACACCCGGATCTCATGATAACTCAGGCTTGGGACACA
The DNA here is from genome assembly GCA_004027655.1 of Graphiurus murinus. Classification (NCBI taxonomy): domain Eukaryota; kingdom Metazoa; phylum Chordata; class Mammalia; order Rodentia; family Gliridae; genus Graphiurus; species Graphiurus murinus. The sequence goes on along the minus strand of PVLC010003942.1, from coordinate 76,514 downwards.
CTGGTCACCCCTCAGTCATCCACGTATTCATAAATATGACAATGCAGGCACCTCCCCCAGGAGCTCCCAGCACAGTTCAAAAACTTGAAAATTGGGGGGAAATGGGGGGTGGGGGCAGGGCCACCAAGTGCAGTGTTCATGCATGTCATTGTCAACATGATTTACATTATGATGTGAGATTATAATGCACCAATAAAAGCACATTAAAAAAACTTGAAAATGAATATGAATTTAAAAGTGCTCCGTTGGGAGGCTGAGACAAGAGGATCACAGGTTGGAGGCCAGCCTCAGCAACTTAGCAAGACCCTGCTTCAAAATAAAAATAAAATAAAAGTCGGCGTGGTGGCGCATGCTTGTAATCCTCCCAGTACGCGGGAGGTTGAGATGGGAGGATCTGGGTTTGTGGCCAGCCTCAGCTACTTAGTGAGGCTCCTGCAACTTAGTGAGACCCTGTTTCAAAATAAAGAATAAAAAACAGGGCTGGGGGTGTAGCTCAGAGGTAGAATGTCCCTGGGTTCGATCCCTGGTACCACAAAAAATAAAATAAAAAGAGGGTAGGGGTTTAGTTCAGAGGGAGATCCTGGATTCAATCCCCAACACAACAACAACAAAACTTCAAAAGCGCTCAAGTCCTGAGACAGAGCTGGGCTTGAGCAGGTCACCCAGGATGAGGGAATCAGGAAAGGCTTCAGAGAAAAGGAGACACATGGTCCAAAAATCTCTGAAACCATGCCTGCTTGTGTGTCTGTGTGTTCCCCCCAGGGAGAAAGTCCAAGATCTTTATCAGATTCTCCAACTCATGGCATCCAGCCTCTGGGTTAGAGGCTGGGAAGCTGAGGAGGCCAAGGTGCAGGGATGGCGTGGTGACAGGTGAGCAGGAGGGGGCGGGTGGGAGAGAGCCTCCAGGTGCCAGGACAACGTCGCGCTCGGAGGCCTGTCCGCCTGCTGAGGAGCACAGACTTTAGTCTTTGTGTATATGTGTGTTGGGGGAGGGGAGGTACTAGGGATTGAACCAGGTGTATTCTACCTCCCAGCTGTAGCCTGAGCACTTTCTATTTTTATTTTTTGCAGTCCTGGGGATTGAGCCCAGGGGCATTCTACCTCTGAGTACACCCCCAGCCCTATTCATTTTGAAACAGGGTCTCACTAAGTTGCAGGAGCCTCACTAAGTTGCTGAGGCTGACCTCAAACCTGCAATCCTCCTGTCTCAGCCTCCCAAGTTCTGGGATTACAGGCGTGCATCACCACACCCGGCTATGAACTTCGGTGTTAGGGCCATAAGCAGCTATTGCCTAAGTGGGTCTCCACCTCAGGCTCGCCGACATCACAAGCCCTCCAGAGTTCTGGACTCTCTCACAACACCTTGAAGCATCGTGCACGGCGTAAATTCAGAGCCCTGGACTGAGTTCCAGCTACCAAGGTAACGTCACTGAATATGGCCAGTGGACTCCCACACACCACCGCTTAAAAACCGCTTGTTAGCAGCCGGGCGTGGTGGTGCACGCTTGTAATCCCAGTACTTGGGAGGCTGAGACAGGAGGATCTGGGTTCAAGGCCAGCCTCAGCTACTTAGTGAGGCACTCCGCAACTAAGTGAGACCCTGTTTCAAAATAGAGAATAAAAAATAGGACTGGGGGTGTAGCTCGGAGGTAGAATGCCCCTGGGTTCAATCTCCAGTACCACAAAAAAAACAAACGAACAAACAAACAAAAAAACACTTATTAGCCAGGCACAGTGGCACACAGCTGTAATCCCAGTACTGGGGAGGCTGAGACAAGGAAGATCGCAGGTTCGAGGCCAACTTTGGCAATGTAGCGAGACCCTCCACAACTCAGAGTGACCCTGTTTCAAAATAACAAAAAGAGCTGGGGGTATAGCTTGGAGATAGAACGCCCCTGAGTTTAATCCCTAGTACTAAATGAATAAATAATAAATAAATAAAAATAAATTTCAAAAGCCCTCTTATTACCGGCATGCAGGGGTGTCTCATGGGGAGTAGGACTGGACCTGAGGACTCGCCTGGGAGCAGAATCTGGAGAGCCTTGGTTGCTCTGGGCGTCCTGCCTCTCCCTCTTCGTTTGCGTTCTTCCACTTTCATTTTCTACTGTTTGCCACCTTGGTTTTCTCTGCTCCCCAGTCTGTGGGGCAAAGAACCACTTTTGCCAGCAGTTTCTAGCTTTTCCTGTCCCTCTTGACAAGAAAAAAGCCAGACCTCTCTTTGTCCCAATTTTAAATTACCTGGAAAAAGAGCCCATTGGCTTGGCTTGGGTCAGGAGTCTAAGCAGCGGTGACCAGAGGCCAGGAAGTTGTTATAACCAAGATGGTGGCCAAGCTCTCTGATGCTGTAACTAGGGGGTGGGGGAGAGGTGGGCCAAGCAAAGTAGCCAGAGAACATGGAAGCAAGATCTGAGTAAAGTAGAAAACACGAGGGAAATAAATAAACACACACACACACACACACACACACACATACACACACATATACACAGTGTGTATGTGGTAGGGTGTTGAACCGAGGGGTATTCTACCTCTGAGCTATACCCCCAGCCATATTTTATTTTTTAAATTTTGAAACAGTTTCTCACTAAGTTGCTGAGGGCCTCACTAAGTTGCTGAGGTTGGCCTTGAATCTGCAATCCTCCTGTCTTGGCCTGGGAGTACTGGGATTACAGGCACGCACCACCACACCTGGGTAACCATATAATACTTGATCCTATTTGCTCTGGTCTTTTGAATTATCTAGATGGTCACTAACTAACTCTCTCTCTCTCTCTCTTTGTGGTACTGGGAATTGAACCCAGAGGCATTCTACCTTCGAGCTACACTCCCAGCCTGATTTTATTTCTTATTTGGAAACAGGATCTTGCTAGGTTGATGAGTTTCACTTCTTGCTGAGGCTGTCCTTGAACCTGCAATCCTCCTGTTTCAGCCTCCCAAGTACTGAGACTACAAGTGTGCACCAGCATGCCAGGCATACTAATTTTATTCATTTATTCATTCATTCATTCTCTCAATCATGACTTGAGCCTTAATTTGACACTTATTTAACATGTATTTTATGATAAAAAGTATGTGGGGTTAAAAATGAAGGGAAAGAGCCAGGCATGGTGGTGCATGCCTGTAATCCCAGTATTTGGGAGGCTGAGACTAGAGGATTGAAAATTTGAGGCTAGTCTCATCAACTTAGTAAGACCCTATTTCAAAATAAAAAATAAAAAAGAGCTGGGGGTGTAGCTTGGAGGTAGAATACCGCCAGGTTCAATCCCCAGTACCAAAAAAAAAACAAAAACAAAAAAAAGAAGAAGAAGAAGGTAGATATGATTTAGTCACTGTTGTTTGTTTGGGCTTTTTGGTTTGTTTGTTTGTTTGGTGGTACTGAGGACCGAACCCAGGGGCATTCTACCTCTGAGTTACCCCTGCCCCAGCCCTATTTTATTTTTATTTTGAAACAGGGTTTCCCTGGGTTGATGAGAGTCTCACAACTTGCTGACGCTGTCTTTGAATCCTGTGATCCTCCTGTCTCAGCCTCCCAAGTACTTTCGTCACTGTCTAGAAAGAGCTTGCAATCTGGGAATGAGGCAGAGTATCCATAGCACCACATGGAAAAGGCCTTGCAGTATGTTCGTGGAAAGTTCCGGGGCCAGTCCTCCAAGATTGCAAGGGGAGCTGTGGGAGGTCGTCCCCAAAATGGCCCCAGGTGCTCACATTCCTGCAGAGTCTCCTTCCGCATGCATCCCACCTGGGCCAGTCAGAGGAGCTAACGGAAGAAAGTGAAGCAATGACAAGACTCCTAGCATTCCAAAGATGGCAGCTTCCATCTTTGGCACGCTCCCCCTCATTCCCACACACTGCAGGAAGCTGAGGGGCCCACAGAGAGAGCCAAGGCCAACAGTCTGGTGAGGGAGCAAGAGGCAGCCTTCAGATGAGACCGCAGCCCTGGCCCATGGCTTCCCAGAAACCTCATGAAACGTCCTGGGCCAGAACTGCCCAGCTCAGCCACTCTTCCTCTCCTGCCTCTCACGGATAGTGCTGGAGGAAAATATGCGTGGTTTAAGCTGCAAATTCTGGGGTAACTTGTTACACAGCAACAGATGACTAATGCAAGAGGCAATATTCACGATGGACCTTAAAGGATGAACTTACCACACTGGGACAAAGAAAGACATCCAGGCATTCTAGCAATGGCTCCTGCAAACCTAAGGCTGGAAAATTTGAGCCGTAAATGGGGAATGGGGAGGAGCCTTGTGAGGCTGGAATTTTTGCTACCTTGGAGGAGATGGCAGCGAGGATTTAAAAATGGGCCAGGCCCGCCAAAGGCCTACAGGTGTTTTTTTTCTTTTAGATGATTGCTTTGCATCTCTTTTAGCACTAAACAATCTTGTACAAAAGACCAAATTGGGGGCGCTGGGGTGTAACTCAGTGGTTGAAGTGTGTGCTTAGCATGCAGGAGGTCCTGGTTTCAATTTTCCAACACAAAAATACATAAATGGATCATTAGCCACATCATACAAAGACCAAGCGGAGCGCTCTGGGTAGCATTAGATGAGGTGGGTTGCAGCAGGAGGGGAATTGACTGTCCAGGCCCTTCTCCTCCCAGCCCCGTGGATGGGCAACAGATCGGGGGAGAAGGGGGACCTCAAACTCCCTGCCCTCTGCATCTGTGTTGCTCCCCTGCCCCGGAGCACACCCAATGTGTCACTTCCCGAGCCTCATCTTGCCCCTTCTCCCAGGGTGTCCCTGCCCAGGAAACTAGAGAGGACCAGATACCTGGAGAGCAAGCTCAGTCCCCGGTCTCCACAGTGATTGATCAGCATCGAATACGTCACCTTCTTTGGGCCAATCAGAACCCACAGGGCAAGCTCCTGGACTTGGGCAGAAAGTGTGAGAACAGAAGTGTTCTTTCCCTTAAAAACAGGCTGGAGCCGGGCGTGGTGGCGCACGCTTGTAATCCCAGCATTCAGAGGGCTGAGACAGGAGGATCCGGGTTCGCGGCCAGCCTCAGCTACCTAGTGAGGAACTCCGCAACTTAGTGAGACTCGGTTTCAAAATAAAGAATAAAAAATAGGGCTGGGGGTATAGCTTGGAGGTAGAATGCCCCTGAGTTCAATCCCCAATACTAAAAATAAAAATAAAAACAGGCTGGAGCTTCGGTGGCAATCTTGCCTGCACGGAGGGAAAGCCTGAGCAAGTGTAAAACGAGCCTGGGGGAAGGTGGAGACGGGGGCTTCTGACATGGCTGGTTAAGTGCTGTGCTTACTACACCATGTACTTATTTATTTATTTTTATTTATTTATTTTGCAGTACTGGATACTAAACCCAGGGGCATTCTACCTCCGAGCTACACCCCCAGCCCTATTTTTTTATTCTTTATTTTGAAACCGAGTCTCACTAAGTTGCAGAAAGCCTCACTAAGTAGCTGAGGCTGGCCGAGAACCCGGATCCTCCGGTCTCAGCCTCCCAAATACTGGGAATACAAGAGTATGCCACCACACCCGGCTTATTTATTTATTTATACTTTTGCCAGCCTAAGTTCCCCAGAAAGCAGAGCCTGAAGTAAAGGCTTATTTGCTTCCACTTTATAAGGCAGTGCGACCCCTGAGAGCAGGGATGAGGGGCCTTATCAACAGGACGCCCCGTCTCACAGAGACAGCCTCTCCAGAGCCTGGTGCGCTTCACCGCAGGACAGTGCTCCAGGGAAAATGGGTAGGAATTGCTCCACTCTCCCGTCATCCGTGGGTCAAGGGTTGGCTTGATGAGTCACCTCTACCCTGCAGGTTGCAGGCTTATTCCTTTGGGAGCCACTGGCAACACTGCAACTGTCAGAAGTAAATTTTTATGGCGCCAAAAAAAAAAAAAAAAAAAGAAAAAGACATGTATTTGAAAGCAAAGCAAATTTTACTTTTTGCAAAAGGGATCCTGCCACCAATAAAGAGTCAGGCGTGCAAGAACAACACAACATGGAGGAAATTTGCTGGGCGTTTTATTTCCAGTGCGGGGACTTCCGTGCGGTGCTCCTATTGGTGGGAACATAGTCTCACAATCTTTTCACCATTGGCTGAAGGGGATGCTGGGGGAGGGGTTGGCACTCACAGTTTCCAGAAAATGCTATCTTTACAAAAATACAAGCACATGCAAGGTTACACAATGGCGGTTTTACAAAATGGAGCTCATGTCAAGCTATTCCTTGGACAGAAAAGATATAAATATTTCTTACAGAACTTAACAGTCTTTAGGAGAAGGCAGGAATTAAACAAGAAACTGCACGGCATAGGGTTTTGTGTTTTGTTTTTGTTTGGTTTGGTTTGGTTTGGTACTGAGGAATCCAAAGGCCTTTTACCTCTGAGCTACACCCCCAGCCCTATTTTTTGTTGTTGTTTTGTTTTATTTTCTTGTGGTACTGGGGATTGAACCCAGGGCTATTCTGCCTCTACACCTTCAGCCCTATTTTATTTTTTACTTTGAAACAGGGTCTCAGTAAGGGCCTGGTTAAGTTGCCGAGGCTAGCCTCAAACCTGCAATTCTCCTGTCTCAGCCTCCCAAGTACTAGTATTACAGGCATGGCATGCACCACCATATCCAGTTCCCGGTGTGGTTTTCTTTCTTTCTTTCTTTTTTTGGCACTGGAGATTGGACCCAGAGGCATTCTACCTTTGAGCTACACCCCCAGTCTAATTTTATTTCTTATTTGGAAACAGGGTCTTGCTAGATTGACAAGAGTCTCGCTACTTGCTGAGGCTGTACTAGAACCTTCGCTCTTCCTGTCTTAGTCTACTAAGTACTGGGATTACAAGCATGCTCCACCACGACCGGCTTACGGTGTGTGTTTTTAAAACGTAGCACAGGGCAGGTGTTCTGGATGTGGGTAGAAAATGGCCTAAAGAGATGGTGAATCCAAATGCAGACCCCAAGAAAGAGTAGGAGTCAGCCAGCCAAGGGGGTGCCGGGAAGGAAGAGCTTTCAGGAAAACAGCCTTGAGGTCCGAAAGCCTAGCGTGCTTGGGAAACTAAGCAGTTGGAGCCTGGCGGGTCAGTAAGCATGCATAAAGCACCAAGTATACTCTGGAACGTGGCCCCCTATTGTTCGGGTTGCCCCACCCCTTCTCCCCCCTTTTTCGTGGGAAGGCTGCCTTCTTCCTTCCTCATGCCCCCCCCCCCACGGTTACCATAGGAACAACCTCGTTCCTACCGTTGGACCGCACCCCTCTGGTCACAGTTGATTGGACTAGAGGTGAACACCTCACCCAGGCTGGACCAATCAGAGTCTCGGCCCCTGGAGAGTGGGACCCAGAGAGGGATTGAGGCTTTCTGTGCAGGGCCCGACAAGTTGCTGGCAGCCAGGTTTTCAGCCGAATGGACTAGGGAGCTGTGAAAGACGCTTTTGCAGAGGTGTTAATGAGCAGATGCCAAGAGATGAGGAACTGCGAGAGAGCCTGGTTCCTGGGCGTCCTAGACGTGGCCGCATGCCCGCCTGGGGCTATTTGAAACAAAGCCCTCTTTTTGCTTTAACCTACATCCAGTGGGTTTCAATCCTAAGCCATGCTAGTAACGCAACAAGTCCTAACTAATACCTTGCCAAGTGCTAGGGCTTTATAGAGAGGCATGGTCTCTGCCCCGAAGAAGGTCATAAACCAGCAGGAGATACAGACATATACACTAAACATTAACCACGGGGGTGGGGGGGGGGCAGGGGATGAGTGCTGTAATAAAAGTTAGTTCAAAGCAGGGAGGCTGTGCAAGAGATATATTAAAATAACAGATGTAAAGGGGTTTTGAAAAGAAAAACGCGCTATGTAAGTCTCCTGTACTTAGGAGAGTCAAGTGCATTCCTACTTTCAATTTAATCAGGAACACAATCAACCTTCAGGATGGTGCTGTTTTATAAGACAGTGCTGGCCTGTTTCCTGGCAAGGGAGATCCTCCAAGGTTTCATGCCTTTAATTCCTCTGTCTTTGGTGAGTGGATGGATAAATAACCTTCCAATTGTCCTAAAGAATCCGGAAGCATCCAACAGCCTGCCTTTGTGCTGTGTGACAATTTTCTACCTTTTCTGCCCTTGCCTGCACCAACCTTTCCTTGACTCCATGTAATGAAAAGGCTGCTGACTCTAGCCGGGCGTGGTGGCGCACGCTTGTAATCCCAGCATTCGGGAGGCTGAGACCGGAGGATCTGGGTTCGAGGCCAGCCTCAGCTACCTAGTGAGGCACTCCGCAACTTAGTGAGACTCGGTTTCAAAATAAAGAATAAAAAATAGGGCTGGGGGTATAGCTCGGAGGTAGAATGCCCCTGAGTTCCATCCCCAGTACCGCAAAAAAAAAAAAAAAAAAAAAA
>PVLC010003942.1:20688-68086 GCA_004027655.1 Graphiurus murinus | reverse complement strand
ACGCTTCCCAGTGCTCAAATAACGTATGAAAGGGCAATGACGTCCCATTGAGAAATACCTTCCCTCCACCCTCATGGCAGGCACCTGCTGATCCCTGGTGCATTTTTCGATGGCAGAGATAAGAGCCATACTTTAGAAGCACTGTGGCTTACAGGATCAAAGTGGGCTTTGGTGGCAAGCTGACATACGTTCAAATCCCAGGTCTATTGGTGGCCTGTTGTCTTGGGTAAATTCCTTGGTATCTTTGGGGGGACTGATTTCAGTACCTCGGGCAGATACCAAAATCTGAAGACACTCAAGTCTCATACAAAAATAGCACAGTGTTTGCATAGAACCTACACAATCCTCTTGTATACTTTAAGACATTTCTAGATTACATATAATACCTAATGTGATATAAATGCTGTGTAAATCATTGTTATACTGTATCACTTCGGGAATAATGAGTAGGGAAAAATGTCTGTACATGTGCAGTACAAATACAATTTTACAATTTTCTTTTGTACTGGGAATAGAACCCAGGGGCATTCTACCTCTGGGCTATACCCCCAGACTTATTTTACACTTTATTTGGAAACAGGGTCTCACTAAACTGCTGAGAGCCTCACTAACTTGCTGAGGCTAGCTTTGAACATGCAACCTCCTGTCTCAGCCTTTTTTTTTTTTTTTTTTTTTTTTGGCGATACTAGGGATTGAACTCAGGGGCATTCTACCTCCGAGCTATACCCCCAGCCCTATTTTTTATTCTTTATTTTGAAACCGGGTCTCACTAAGTTGCAGAGTGCCTCACTAGGTAGCTGAGGCTGGCCACGAACCTGGATCCTCCGGTCTCTGCCTCCCAAATGCTGGGATTATAAGTGTGCGCCACCACGCCCGGCTCGGCTTGCAATTTCTTTTCAGATATCTTTGACCCACCTTTGGTAGAATCCTTGCATGTGAACTCGTGGTTCAGGAGGGCTGTTTGTACTTTCTAGCTGAGGTGATCTGCTCCTAGGCGTCAGAATCTGATAACATCAATCACATTTAAAGAGAATGATGGGTTGCTGGAGATGTGCAGCATTAAAAATTCTAAAACTCAAGAATATTTTTTCCCATAAAGATAACTTGAAGGGCTGAGGATATAACTCAGTGACAGATCCTGTGCTTAGTAGCAATTATTTAGCACGTGCAAGGCCCTGGGTTGGTTCTCCAGCACCACACACATACACATCCCCCCCCACACACACACACACAGAAGAACCTTAACTTGGGGCCATGACACTCAGCACAAACTCTACAACCATTGTAGAATTGTGCTTTTGTAAAGCCTTGCTCCCCACACCAACTTGCATTTTGCAGAATGCTCACGTGTAAATTAATAGCAAGTGCAGCCAGGCCTGGTGACACAGGCTTATAATCTCAGTATTTGGGAGGCTGAGACAGGAGGATCACAAGTTGGAGGCCAGCCTGGGGAGCTAAATGACACCCTGTGTCAAAATTTAAAAATGGCTAGGGGTGTATCTTGGAGGTAGAATGCTCCTAGGTTCAATCCCCAGTACCACAAAATAAATAAATAAATACGCACATACATACATATAAATTAGTAGTAAGTGCTATCACAGTGACTGGTCTCATAGCACTGCATCTCAGCTAACCTTCCCACAAAAGAGACTACAGGCCCCGTGCATCCTCCAGATGGAGAATTTCCAAGACCTCTGGATGAACTGGGAAGTCCCTGCACACCTCCTCCACCACAGGTGGCTCCCAAGCTTCTGTTAGGACTGCAAGGTATTTCTATTTATCCACCAGAGTGGCTCCACCCTGCGGTAACAGCATGAACACAGAAGGGCTGAGGATATAACCCAGGAGGAGATCCTGTGCTAGGATCTGGTTTGAAATGAAGGGATTCTGGGATAATTTTTTAATTGGGCAGCGTTCTGCATTTCGATGATGGTATATCTCATGAGGCCTTATTCATATTTTTTGAATGTACAGATACTTTATTGCTCACCTTTTGTGTAAAGCACACCTCCAGGCATTTACTTTTGTTTGACAATGTTTATAAATACACAAAAACTACGCAAGATGTTGTGTTGATTTGGGAAGAGGATGGAAAACATCAATATGGCCAGGCTTGGTTTTCTGAAGCAATAATAAAGGGTCACTGCTGGGTATGGTGGCGCATGCTTCTAATCCCAGTACTTGGGAGGCTGAGACAGGAGAATCACAGGTTGAAGGACAGCCTCAGCAAATAGTGAGACTCTCATCAACCTAGCGAGAACTTGTTTCCAAATAAAAATAAAATAGGACTGGGGGTGTAGCTTGAAGGTAGGATACCCCTGAGTTCACTCCCTAGTATTACATAAAAAAAACAAAAAAAACCCGGGCGTGGTCGCGCACACTTGTAATCCCAGCATTTGGGAGGCTGAAACCAGAGGATCCGGGTTCGCAGCCAGCCTCAGTTACCTAGCGAGGCCCTCTGCAACTTAGTGAAACCCTGTTTCAAAATAAAGAATAAAAAATAGGGCTGGGGGGTATAGCTCGGAGGTAGAATGCCCCTGAATTCAATCCCCAGTACTGCCAAAAAAAAAGGGTCTCTTGCACAAGCAGAAGTCTGTCATATTTTTAATGCATTTCTTCCATTAACAACAAGAAGTCTCCTGCCTACAGCAAACCAACTTGTATTTACTGAGCCAGTGGTATTAGCTCATGCATAGAACAATTTCAAGGGGTCTGGGGGTCCAGCACCGTGATAGCCACATGCTTAGAACTTAGCATGCGCAAGGTCCTGGGTTAAATCCCTACTCCCCCTGCCCCCCCCAAACCCCACAAATTTCAGTTAGTTGTTTTTTTCTAGCAGATTTTAAGTAATAAGGTTGAAAATGGAACTTGTTATGGATGGAACTTGTTTTGTATTGATTAGTTTGAATTGCTACACTTAACTGAATGCCTTCATGTACTATAGGTTCACAATTTGCTTTCTTTTTTTTTTTTGCGGTACTGGGGATTGAACTCAGGGGCATTCTATCTCCGAACTATACCCCCAGCTCTATTTTTTATTCTTCATTTTGAAACAGGGTCTCACTAAGTTGTGGAGAGCCTCACTAAGTAGCTGAGGCTGGCTGCGAACCCAGATCCTCCGGTCTCAGCCTCCCAAATGCTGGGATTACAAGCGTGTGCCACCATGCCCGGCTCACAATTTGGTTTCTTTTTGCGGTACTGGGGATTGAACTCAGGGGCATTCTACCTCTGGGCTATACTCCCAGCCCTATTTTTTTATTCTTTATTTTGAAACAGGATCTCCCTAAGTTGCAGAGGGCCTCACTAGGTAGCTGAGGCTGGCCGTGAACCAGGATCCTCCAGTCTCAGCCTCCCAAATGCTGGGATTACAAGCATGTGCCACCACCACAATTTTTTTTTCTTTTTTTTTGGTACTGGGGATTGAACCCAAGGCCTCTGAGCTATACTCCTAGCCACTTTATGTTTTGTTTTGAAACAGGACCTCACTAGGTTGCTGAGGTTGTCCTGGAACCTGAGGTCCTCCTGTCTCAGCCTCCCAAGTACTAGGTTTGATTACAAGTGTGCACCACCATGCCCAGCTTAGTTTGCTTTTATAACCCATATGGATCTGAGCTGTGTTCAAGATTATCAGAGTTGAGCATACAGTACAGCATTCCATCAACAGAGTAAGTCCACTGAGTGTGCTGTGAGAGAGGAGTGGGTTTCCTGGGAATTGGCCTGGCAGGTCCATCATGAAGCAAATGTGTCACAACCTCTCTGAACAAAGAGCCAGTCCGGGGCAGAACTATGCTTAGAAAATAGACATTAAAACCGTTAAGCAGCAGGGCATGGTGGCGCATGCTTGTAATCCCAGTACTTGGGAGGCTGAGACTGGAAGATCCAGGTTCAAGGCCAGCCTCAGCTACTTAGTGAGGACCGCCGCAACTTAGTGAGACCCTGTTTCAAAATAAAGAATAAAAAAAAATAGGGCTGGGGATGTAGCTCGGAGGTAGGATGCCTCTGGGTTCAATCCCCAGCACCACAAAACACACACACACACAAACATTAAGCAAGACACATGTAAATAAATTGTTAATATGAGAAAGGCTTGTTAGTAGTAAATCTAAAAGCCTTATTTTCAAAACTGCCTATTGAAAACTTATTCAAGTAATTTCTTCAAAAATGTACACATGTTCACACTGTAGAATTTATCTACTGCTCAGCTAAAGAGAATCTTACTTACCTTTTACTTTTTTATTTCTCTCTTTTTTTTCTTTCTTGGAATTGAACCCAGGAACATTCTACCTCCAAGCTATACATTACATCCCCAGCCTTATCCCCAGCAAAAAATTAAATAAATATATAAATAAATAAAAAGGCTAGGGTGTAGCTTGGATGTAGAATGCCCCTGGGTTCAATTCCCAGTACTAAAGAGAGAGAGAGGAATGGGGAGGTATTTGAGTATTTGAGATATGTAAATCTCAAATAAATGTCTTTTTTTTGGCCATACTGGGAATTGAGCCCAGGAGCATCCTAACTTCGAGCTACACCCCCAGTCCTATTTATAATTCTTTATTTTGAAACAGGGTCTCACTAAGTTGCAGAGAGCCTCGCTAAGTAACTGAGGCTGGCTGTGAACTCGGATCCTTTGGTATCAGCTTCCCAGGTACTGGGATTGCAAGTGTGCACCACCAGGCCCGGCTAAATGTCACTTTATAAGTTTATTAAAAAACAGTAATGGAGCCGGGCGTGGTGGCGCACGCTTGTAATCCCAGCATTCGGGAGGCTGAGACCGAAGGATCCGGGTTCGCGGCCAGCCTCAGCTACCTAGTGAGGCACTCCGCAACTTAGTGAGACTCGGTTTCAAAATAAAGAATAAAAACTAGGGCTGGGGGTATAGCTCGGAGGTAGAATGCCCCTGAGTTCAACCCCCAGTACCGCAAAAAAAAAAAAAAAAACAGTAATAGCCGGGCGTGGTGGCGCACGCTTGTAATCCCAGCATTCGGGAGGCTGAGACTGGAGGATCCGGGTTCGAGGCCAGCCTCAGCTACCTTGTGAGGCCCTCTGCAACTTAGTGAGACCCGGTTTCAAAATAAAGAATAAAAAAATAGGGCTGCGGGTATAGCTCGGAGGTAGAACACCCCTGAATTCAAACCCCAGTACCACACACACACACAAAAAAGTAACAATAACAGAATTGAATGAAGTCCTACAGATGCCTATGCTGAGCAGGAATCTGCTTGCCAGCTGTCGCTGTATATTAATGCAAAATAGATGCTAGATTCAGAATTCTGAAACTGAGTTTTTATCACTCAAGCTCTAGCAAAATGTAAGGCTCTGTAGGCTCAGCCATGGTATCTTCCCATACAAATCCAGAATGGTAAGACTGGTAGCCTCCATGATGGACACACTGTTCACGTCGACCTCTTGGTGACAAGTGTGGCCCCCCCTTCACTCCCAACCTCTTCCCTGGCTTCTGCAACCACTTCTCCAACTGTGACCAGTGCCTCGATCACCATGGTGCCCACCACCTTGGCATCTACCACCCTGCTGGAGTCGGTTACCCTGGTGTCCACTTCCCGTCTGTGAGGAGGTTTGGGGCCACTATAATGACCCCTCCGTAGCCACCACAGCTGTGGCCACTTGACTGGAAACCCGAACCTCCATAACCGGCATCTTGGTAACCACCCCTCCATCTGCCCTGCCCCCTGGAGGCCGTTTCCTCTTCCTCCTGCTTGGCCTCGTGGTCATAGCAACCACATCCGCCTCTCTCTTCTTGTGTAGGACCGCTCTCTAACCACCTGTCCGTCCTGCTTACCACCTGCTTGTTGCTGGGGGCTGTCTTGCTTTCCCACCATGGTGGTCTCTCCTTGAGTGGAGATTCGATTTATCAGGCACCCTTTCCATCGCCTCAGATCAGACTGTCTGATGCCTCAGACCATCTTTTCTCTCCAAGAGCCGCTGCTTGTCCTTAAAATCTTCAACAAGTCTTTTCTTGTCACCACAAGGTGGGCAACAGAAATCACGCTTTCACAAGACTGAATATTTTGCCAGGTAAAACTTGCATAATTTTTCTGACTCTCAGCTCCATCACACCAGTCAAAGGACTGTACAGTGACATCCAAATGTGGTTTTTTTGTTTTTGTTTTCTTTTTTGCCGTACTGGGGACTGAACCCAGGGGCATTCTACCTCCAAGCTACAGTCCTAGCCCTATTTTTTTTTTTTTTTTTTTTTTTTTTTGCGGTACTGGGGATTGAACTCAGGGGCATTCTACCTCTGAGCTACACCCCCAGCCCTATTTTTTATTCTTTATTTTGAAACCGAGTCTCACTAAGTTGCGGAGTGCCTCACTAGGTAGCTGAGGCTGGCCGTGAACTCGGATCCTCCGGTCTCAACCTCCCAAGTACTGGGATTATAAGCGTGCACCACCATGCCTGGCTATCCAAATGCTTATTAGCAGCTTTCTCCAGACATCATAGTCACTGGCCATGGATGCAATTTGCTTAATTGCACCATCTTCCCAGTGTACTGGTCCCATCGCTTCTTCCATAAAGCCTTTCCCGCCTGATTACGTAGAACTTTAGCTGATAGTTCCTTTAATATTTTTTTTGAAATATCACAGGAGTTGGAACACATATTGGCTGGAGGTCTGGACATTCCTAAAGCCACACATGCCTGTCAACTCTTGGAAGACCTCACCACCTCCTCTTGGGGCTCCTTCTGGGGGGCGTTCACACAGCATTCAGGCAGCTTGTAGTTCTGAGACGAGGCTTGTGACCCACAGACGGTTTTCTTATTCTTATTTGGTGCTGGGGACTGAACCCAGGGGCATTCTATCTCCAAGCTACACCCCCAGCCCCATTGTATTTTTTATTTGGAAACAGGATCTCACTAAGTTGCTGAGAGCCTCACTAAGTTGCTCTAGTTGGCCTTGAACCTGCAATCCTCCTATCTCCGCCTCCCAAGTACTGGGATTACAGATGTGCGTCACCATGCCTGGCGAGGAGGCAGTTTTCTGAAGGAAAAGGCGCTTGGTCACGTCTGCAGGTGTCAGTGGCAGATACAAACAGCTCATCTCTGGAAGTCCACGCACCTCAAGGTAAAATCCTTCACGTGCATTTGCACTGTCAGTCGCTTGCATGTTTTCTGCCAGTTTACACAGCACTCTTGGTTCACACACCAGCCAAGCACAGCATTTGGTAACCGCAGGGGAACCGGCTCCAGCAGAGACTGCCTGAGTCAGAACACCATCCTCTACAAAGAAAAGGGGCCTTTGTAACCTCGGCCTTCCAGCAACTCAGGGTGTCTCTATGGGGTCCACCCAGCCGCTGCTGGGGCATTCAGACTTCCCAGCTGCCAGGCTCC
This sequence comes from Graphiurus murinus, assembly GCA_004027655.1. Lineage (NCBI taxonomy): Eukaryota > Metazoa > Chordata > Mammalia > Rodentia > Gliridae > Graphiurus > Graphiurus murinus. Next base: position 60,741 of record PVLC010003942.1, on the reverse strand, counting down.
GCTCTTCAGCAGAGAATCACACACAGGTTCCCTTCCCAGAATTGCCCAATCATATATATAAATATTACTTTACAGTATTTCAGATTTTTTTTTTTTTTTTTTTTGCGGTACTGGGGATTGAACTCAGGGGCATTCTGCCTCCGAGCTATACCCCCAGCCCTATTTTTTATTCTTTATTTTGAAACCGAGTCTCACTAAGTTGCAGAGTGCCTCACTAGGTAGCTGGGGCTGGCCGTGAACCCGGATCCTCTGGTCTCAGCCTCCCGAATGCTGGGATTACAAGCATGCGCCACCACGTCCAGCTCCAGTATTTCAGATTTTAACAATCCAAATTCCCATAAAACACAACTGCAAAGCTGGACATAGTGCTGCATGCTTGTAATCCCAGTACTTGGGAGGCTGAGACAGGAGGATTGCAGGTTTGTGGCCAGCTTCAGCTACTTAGTGAGGCCCTTTGCAACTTAGTGAGACCCTGTTTCAAAATAAAGAATTAAAAATAGGGCTGGGGGTGTAGCTTGGAGGTAGAATGCCCCTGGGTTCAATCCCTAGTACCGCAAAACAAGACAAAACAAAACCCAAAACTGTATCATGTTTGATTTACTTAAATCAGCCTGGTGTGGTGCTGTATCCTGTAATCCCAGTACTTGGGAGGCTGAGACAGGAGGATCTCAGGTTTGAGGCTAGCCTCAGCAACTTAGTGAGATTCTCAGCAACTTATCAAGATCCTATTTCCAAATAAAAAATAAAATAGGCCTGGGAAAACTGAGACATAGAACAGCTCTGGGTTCAATTCCCAGGACAATATACACAATTTTTTTTTTCTGTACTATATGTTGGAAGTACATGAGTAAATAGATTGGCCCATTAAAATAATGGATAGGTGGTTAGAAAGGCGTTAATTATTAAAACCCAGAGAAAATCAATGAAGATAATGTCAGCAAGTCAAATAATGATTCATTATCCAAAAGAAAAAGAGGGGGGGGAGGAGGGAGAAATCAGGTTGAAAATATATCTTTCTCCATTAAACCACACACCAATGATTCACAATTATTACATTTCAGTAACATTATCCTTCAGGTTGATTTAATGATTAGGTTGAAGTTCATGATTTTTTGTTTATAATTTTATGCTTATTTTAACTTAAAAGGTGAGGCAGAATATGAATTTTTATACAGATTCTCATATTCTCTCTCTCTCTCTCTCTTGCAATGCTAGTGAATGGACCTCGGGCCTCATACATGCTAGGTAAGCACTCTACAACTAAGCTACCCCACACCTATAACCCCTTAAAATCAGAAATTTAGCGGGTTTGTTTTCTTCTCTGTCTTAGTGGATTCAACCCAACCTAGGTAGTGAGGAAATCTTTCCCCCATCCTCACCCACTCCCGTTTCACGTACATCCTGGCACAAATATTTCCCTTCCGTTTCCAGGAGCATTTGAAGAATGAATCCTTCCAGCCCTCGGGGAAGGGACACCAGTTTTTCAGTTGGTGGTGACTTAATGTCCAGTGGTATAGGGCCATCAAGTTCTATCAGGGAAGAAAAGACAGTAGGCTTTGTGTGGAGTGATTAAGAATGCAAGAGGAGGCCAGGAAGCAGGGAGATACCTAGAGCTGTGCCAGAACCTCACAGGAACTCTGGAAACAGGTGCCTCTCTCAGTCCCCTCCAACAGGATGGTCAGCTTCTCACCAGGGACTGCTCAGGAGAGCCACATCAAGTGGTTCCACAAGACTGTGTCCTGCTCCACTGACTTGGAAGTGTGTGGCTTTCCTTGAAACTCCCAGGATCCCAAAGGCCATAGGAAGAGGCCTCGCAGCTGTGCTTAGTGCATTGACAGGGTACAGCGGGGCAGGGTCTCAGATGCTGGGAGAAATGGAGCCCAACCAACTGCTGTTGCTAAGACAAAGCCGGCAGGTGCCTCGGCAGCCCGAGAGACAGCCCTTCCCACCTCCCAGATTTTCTCTAGATGGACTGAACCCTTCAGAAGCTGGCTGGCCAAGAAGTCTGGGATGTGGTTTTCAGAGTCTCGGCTCCAAAGCAGGTGGACAAGTGGACCTGGGCCAGACACTAGCCCAGTAACACTGGGCCACTTTTAAGGCCAGAGAGGAATGACCCCACCTCTCCTTCCTCTGGACTCTTAGCTGCAAGCCACAGAAGCCGACTCTGGCCAATTGAAGCTGAAAAGGAGTTTACCAAAGGCTACTGGACGCCTCATAGAACTGGCCTGAGAACCCAGACAAGAAAGCGAGACAAGCCGGGCGTGGTGGCGCACGCTTGTAATCCCAGCATTTGGGAGGCTGAGACCGGAGGATCCGGGTTCACGGCCAGCCTCAGCTACCTACTGAGGCACTCCGCAACTTAGTGAGACCCTGTTTCAAAATAAAGAATACAAAATAGGGCTGGGGGTATAGCTTGGAGGTAGAATGCCCCTGAGTTCAATCCCCAGTACCAAAAAAAAGAAAGCGAGCCAGAACCACAGCCCAGTCCAACCTAATAAGGACACCACTGCCACCTAGCACCTGCATATTGCTGCCACGGTGTGACACATTCTATTGTTTTCCAGTACTGCTTCCGTCTCCCCTCTCCCAGCCTCTCCCAGCCGGTGCTTCGCTGTAGGAGGAGCTCATGGTCTTGACTCACTGGCTTTGAGCGTGGTCAGGTGACTTGCACTGACCATTGGAACGTGGACAAAGTGACTGCATGCCAGGTGTGAGCAGAGGGTCCCAGGAGCATTGTAGATTTCTGCCCTGCTCTCAAGCTCCTGCCATACCCCATATCCCAACAGGAGAGCATGTCCGAGGTAGCCAGAGGTCTAGAATAAGGTAGATAGAGCAGCCGGGTGTGGTGGCACATGCTTGTAATCCCAGTACTTGGGAGGCTGAGACCAGAGGATCTGGGTTCGTGGCCAGTCTTAGAAAAAAAAAGATTTGGTAGAGCATACCTGAACCCAAACTATAGCCTGGAGCCCAGCCCAGCAGAGCCCAGCAGAGCCCACCTGACCTGCGGAACTGAGTGAGAAATACATGCTTGTTGGAAGCCCCTGGGATCTGGGGGTGTTTGTTACCGCAAGAAAAGGTGGCAAATATACACGACCAGCTTAAAGACTCTCTTGCCTCTGTTTCTTTGCATTCTTAGCTCCAGATACAAAAGCCTATACGAGGATACCCCATTGTCCACACCCAGGTCACACACCTGTGCAACCCTAACAGGGAAATGGGAAAAGTGTGTTTAGAGTATTTTCATTTTCTGTAGAACAGTCCCAACAAGACTCATGGGTAGGTGTGCTGGGTTGGATAGTATCTCCCAGGAATTCACATCTACCCAGAGCCTCAGAATGTGGCCTTATTTAGAAGTAGGACCTTTGCAGATGTAATTAGTTAAGTTAAAATAAGGCCATACTAGATTAGGGTGGGCCCTAATCCAGTGACTGGTGTCCTTATAAGAAGAGAAAACAGAGACACAGAGACGCCCAGGGAGAAGGCCATGTGATGACAGAGGCAGAGACGGGAGTGATGTGTCTACCAGCCAAGGAACGCCCAGGGCTGCTGGCAACCACCAGACGCCTGGAACCCATCCCCCCCTCCAGCCCTCAGAGGGAACACGGCCACACAAACACCTGTATCTCAGACCTCTAGCCTCCAGAACTGTGGGAAAGTGCATTCTGTTATACTCTGTTGTATTTGAGGTAGCATCTTGCTTTGTTGCCCAGGTTGGCCTCTACCCCTTGTGCTCAAGTGGTCCTCCTCCCTCGGCCTCCTGAGTAGCTGGGACTACAGATGCCACACTACACTCAGCTAAATTTCCATATTTTTGTTGTGTTTTGTTTTGGTACTGGGGATTGAATCCCAGGGGCATTCTACCCCTGAGCTACACCCCCAGTCCTTTCTATTTGAAAACACAGTCTTGCCAAGTTGCCCAGGTTGGCCTCAAACCTGAGACCCTCCTGTCTCAGCCACCTGGTTACTGGGATTACAGGTGCATGCCACCACACCTGGCTTAAATCTCCATTGTTTTAAGCCACCCAGTCTGTGGTACTTTGTACAGCACCCCTAGGAAACTCATACAGTGGACAAGTCCTCAAATATTGGAAGGAAGTGTAGAGATTTTTCTTTCACCCTAATAAAAGATGGCGCCTCTTCTTGTCCAGATTTCAGTAATATTATTTGAAACAAAATTCAAAGGAAGAAGGAATCTTGAATGTTTTTCCTCCTTCTCCTCTATCATATTAAGGATCAAACTCAGGACCACACAGATTCTAGATAAGCACTCTACCACCAAACCACACCCCACCCCCAGCCCTGAAATGTTGCTTTTTCTCCTTCTCCTTCTGTCTCTGTCTCTCTCTCTCTCTCTCTTTTTTTTTTTTTTGGTGGTGCTAGAGTTTGAACCCAGGAGCATTCTGCCTCTGAGCTATACTCCCAGCCATATTTTTATTTTTTATTTGGAAACAGGATCTCACTAAGTTGCTGAGGGCCTTGCTAAATAGCTGAAGCTGGCTTAGAACCTGCAGTCCTCCATTCTCAGCCTTCCATATACTGGGCCCAGCTGGAATGTTTTTTTTCCTTTAAACTCATTCAGAGGTAGAATGCTCCTGATTTCAACTCCCAGTACCACAAAATAAAAAAAAAATAAGGAAAAGAAAAGAAAAAGAACAGTCTGTACATGAACTAGAAATATACTCAGGGAATCCCCTGGGCACCATGGCCTCTGCAAACGGAATTAAGTATTTTTGGTTTCTGCCTTCTCCTAGATTTCATCTGATCCAAAGATAACTTTGACAGGATAAGGCTGCTCAAGACCCTTGGGTAAAAAAGAGGTGCTTCTTGAAAAGGTCTGAATTTCAGAGTCCAGGGGCTCCTGTGCAGCCCAGGGCTGGAGTTGGAAAGCTGAGTAAGACCTAGGCTGATTCCTTTAGCTTCAAGTAACATACAGAAAAGCACAGTGCGTGCTACTGTGCTACCTCAAAACCACCTGAGAACCATGTGGGAAAAGCATGCTTATTTATTTTATTTATGTTTAATACTTGAGTTGTATACTCTATTTGTATGTGTGCATGTTTTGCTTTTTTGTGTGTGTGTGATTATGGGGATGGATTCCAGAGGTATTCTACCTCTGAGCTCCACCCCCAGTCCTATTTTTAATTCTTTATTTTGAAACAGGGTCTCTCTAAGTTGCAGAGGGCCTCACTAAGTAGTGGAGACTGACTGCCAACCTGCGATCCTCCTGTCTCAGCCTCCCAAGTACTGGGATTACAAGTGTGCACCACTATGCCTGGCTTGGGATGTGCTTTAAAAATATTGCAGGCTAGCCTGGCGTGGTGGTGCACGCTTGTAATCCCAGTATTTGGGAGGCTGAGACGGAAGGATTTGGGTTTACGGCCAGCCTCAGCTACTTAGTGAGGCTCTCTGCAACTTAGTGAGACCGTCTAGGGGTGTAGCTCGGAGGTAGAATGCCCCTGGGTTCAATCCCTAGTACGGCAAAAAAAAGAGAAAGAAAGAAAAGAAAAAAAAAGTCAACCCTTATTTTTACTAGTAATTGATCACGTACTCAGCAAAGCCACATGACCGGCCTGTCCTAGCCAGCTGTTGGGGGTTCATCCTAGAACAGGATAATGGCCCAGCGTGGGGTGCTCAGAAGACCGGGCCTTTTCTCTACACGACAGATCCCACTGATCTTAGTTGAAACCAGAGCAGCTAAGTGGACACCCGTCGTCCAGGAAGTCTGCCACACGCTTGCTCTTCTCCCCCGGCCCCCATTCTCCTTCCTTCAGTAACAACCCCAGTGCTTTGGCCATGGCGCGGGGTGGAGAGGCGCCGGGGCCTCCATCAGCTGTGAGCCCCTTCTTTCTGGCTGTAGGTGTGGGTGCAGAGTGAGCATGGAACCCAGTCAGTCTATGTCACCTCAGCTCCCTCCTTTGTTTTCTTTTCTTTTTCTTTCTTTTTTTTTTTTTCAGTACTGGGGATTGAACACAGGGGCATTCTACCTCTGAGCTACACCCCCAGCCTGATTTTATTTTTTTACTTGGAAACAGGGTCTCACTAAGTGGCTGAGGCTGGTCTTGAACCTGTGATCCTCCTGTCTCAGCTTCCCAAGCAGCTCCCTCCTTTCTACCAGATTTTAATTTTCCAGTTACAGCTTGAGTTTCCTAGCACCTATTCATATTGCTGACTGGTCTAATTTAATTACTTCTCTAGTCTTCTTTCCTGGTCGTATGACTACCTGCCTGTCCTGAAACGTACTGACTTAAAACAATAATAACCATTTCTGATCCCTGGCGTTTCTTTGGGTCAGGCATTGATACAAGGTTAGTGGGGGTGGACCGTCAGTGGCCTGGTGTCTGGAGCCGCGGCTGGAAGGCCCGGGAATCATGTGAGGCTCACCACTCACTTGTCTGGCCATTGATACTGGGTCAGCTCAGGGGTGCTGTCTGCCAGAAGCCAGTTTTTCTCTTCCTTTGTATATGGCCTGGGCTTCCTTACCACAAAGTGGGGGGGTTCCAGGAGCCAGGCAAGAGCTCTCTCTTTTTACTGATCTGGGCTCAGAAGTCATACAGCATTGCTCTTGTTCCACTCCCTGATTACCAGCCTCGGGCAGCCGTAAGTACCCTCCAATCCCCAGATTTCAGAAAAGAGCTGGTTAGCCGGGCATGGTGGTGCACACCTGTAATCCCAGTACTTGGGAGGCTGAGGCAGGAAGATCGCAGGTTCAAAACCAGCCTCTGCCTCTACAAGTTATTTATTTACTTATTGTTATACTGGGGATTGAACCCAGGGGTATTCTACAAGCATGTGCCACCACACCCGGCTTCATTCTTTATTTTGAAACAGAACCTCACTAAGTAGCTGAGGATGGCCTGAGGATGGCCATAACTCTGCCATCCTCCTGTCTCAGCCTCCTAAGTCCTGGGATTACAAGTGTGTGCCACCATGCCTCCTGAGACCCTGTTTTAAAATAACAATTAAATAGGGCTGGGTGTGTAGCTCAGAGGCAGAATGCCCCTAGGTTCAATTCCCAGTAAAACACACCACACACACACACACACACACACACACACATCACCATCTTCAAATCTCCCTCATTTCCGCAGGTCTTTTTCCTCCGAGCCCAGTGCTCCTCCTCCCCACTCTGTGGGGACATGTGATTACTTACATAGGAACCATCTGGATAATCCAAAATAATGTCTTCACTGCAAAACCCTTCATTCATCACACCTGGAGCGAGTCGTGTTCCTAGTAAGGTAACGTTCTCGGGGTCTAGAGACCACACCTGGCGTCACGGGGCGTTCTCTGTTTTCAGTCTCGAGGTGGCTGTAGCCTGCTGCTGCTCCTGCTGTCTCGGATGCCCTGTGAGGGGAGATTTGCTCGGATGGGAGCTCTGTCTGCAGGGACTGTTCCTTCAGTGGTTGTCCACCTCCCAAAAACGTCTCTCCTCAGCAGTCGGCCCACCCTCTTTCCTTGATGTTGAAGTCCTTGATGGCCATTTTGGATGAGTTTCAGGTGGCAACAGATACGTATGTGTGTTCAATATACAGTGTTTAGCCAGATGTCTTTTCTTTTTTGTTTTTTTGCGGTGCTGGGGATTGAACTCTGGGGCATTCTACCTCCGAGCTATACCCCCAGCCCTATTTTTTATTCTTTATTTTGAAACCGGGTCTCACTAAGTTGCGGAGTGCCTCACTAAGTAGCTGAGGCTGGCCGCGAACCCAGATCCTCCGGTCTCAGCCTCCCGAATGCTGGGATTACAAGCGTGTGCCACCACACCCGGCTGCCAGATGTCTTTTCACAGGCTTTAATTTTTTTTTTTTTTTTACAAATAGCTTTATTGTTTCTTCTATTTGCTAAACTACTATGTGCTTCATTTCCAAATATTCACATACGAAGACAGGTAAACAGGCGACTAGGAATCATACCGCTTACCCAAAAGCTATGGTTAAAATTCGTGTGTGTGTGTGTGTGTGTGTGTGTGTGTGTGTGTGTGTATGTGTATGTGTGTGTGTGACTGGAGATTGAACGCAGGGGCGTTCTACCTCTGAACTTCACCCCCAGCCTATTTATTTTATTTTGAAACAGGGTCTTGTTAAGCAGCCATGCTGCGATCCTCCTGCTTCAACCTCCCAAGTACTGGGATTATAGGTTTATGCCACCACGCCTGGCTTATAATAGTGTGTGTGTATGTGGTGTATGTGTATGTGTTTTACTGGGGAGTGAAACCAGAGGTGTTCTACCTATAAGTTACACCCCAGCCCTATTTTATTTATTTTAAAACAGATTCTTACTAAATTGCTAAGGGTCTTGAACCTGCCATCCTCTTTCCTTAAACCTCCCAAGTACTGGATTTACAGGTTTGTGCCACTGTACCCAGTTTATTTTATATATATAGTGTGTGTGTGTGTGTGGTACTAGGGATTTCTTTTCTTTATGAGCTACACCCCTAGTTCTCTTTCTGTCTTTTTTATTGTAGACTGAAACCAGGAGCATTCTACTTCTGAGCTACACCCCTAGCCCTTTATCTTTTTTATTTTGAAGCAAGGTCTTGCTAAGTTGCTGAGACTGGGCTCAAGCTTATATTCCTCCTGTTTCAGCCTCCCAAGTACTGGGATTACCGGTGCATACCACACCACACCTGGAAAAAAAAAAAAAAAAAAAAAAAATATATATATATATATATATATATATATGAACATATATAAATATATATAATTTGGTACTGGGGATTGAACTCAGGGGCATTCTACCTCTGAGCTAGACCTCTAGCTCTATTTTCTTTTTTATATTGAAACAGGATTTCACTAAGTTGCTGAGAGTCTTGCTACATTTTTGAGGCTATCCTTGAACCTGTGACCTTCCTGTCTCAGCCTCCCAAACATTGGGATTCAGTTCTGTGCCACCACGCCTGGCTGGGATGTCATTTTTGAGCTGTAGCTTTTATTTAGGTCTCCCGGCCCCCTCCCAGCCCTCCCCCTCCTATTTCCATGGAAACCTCCTGCCTCTCGAGGCAGCCCCAGGAGAGGCCCTGGGGGGACGGAGGAGCTGAAGGAGGATATCCAAGAGATGGCCACACCCTGGTGGACACCTCCCTTGCTGTCTGAGACAACCAGAGCTGTCGCTCCCAGTCTTGATCCTCAGAAACCATGAAGAACAGCTCTTAAACGATTAGTTTTCAGTCCCTAAGTCTGGGGCTAACTTGTTATGCAGCAATGGTCTCGCTAAGTTGCTGGGGCTGTGATCCTCCTGTCAGCCTCCCAAGCACTGGGGTTACAGGTATGCACCACCATGCCCAGCTTCAAGCTCTTTTTGTGTGTGTGTGTGTGTGTGTGTGTGTGTGTGTGTGTGTGTGTGTGGTACTGGGGATTGAACTCAGGGGCATTCTACCTCCGGGCTACACCCCCAGTCCTATTTTTTATTCTTTATTTTGAAACAGGGTCTCACTAAGTTGCGGAGGGCCTCACTAGGTAGCTGAGGCTGGCCGCAAACCCAGATCCTCCAGTCTCAGCCTCCCAAATGCTGGGATTACAAGCGTGCGCCACCATGCCCGGCTCAGGCTCTTCTTTTAAAGGGAATTTTGTAAATAGTGAGGTGAGGAGTATGTGGGGGTGGCGTCAGCCTCGGACTGAGTGCTCTTAATCTTGGAGCACAGGGTGGGTCATGGTGGTCTGGTTCTTTGAGGATCTCTAAGATATGTTATCTAGTCAAAAGATAACATTTGGGCGGTACCCATATCATAGGCGTCTAACAATATTTTTCCTTGGTTTTAGTCTAAAGAAAAAACATTGTGTAAGGTAGCAGTGTATATAGACATTAATTAACTGGACTCATAAAACGCCGGGACTCAAGGGCTTTTAAAGAACTCCTGTCTGGAGGAACACAGGCTTGGGAAACAAAGATGATGAGATGACGAGGGTGCCCATGGAACTTCAATGTTTTTTTTTTTTTTTTTTTTTGGTACTGGGAATTGAACACAGGAGTGTACTACCTCTGAGCAATACCCTAACCTGGTTTTTTTTTTTTTTTTTTGAAACAGGGTCTCACTAAGTTGCTGAGGCTGGCCTCAAACCTGTGATCCTCCTGTCTCAGGCTCCCAAGTACTGGGATTACAAGTGTGTGCCACCATACCTGGCTTGGGCTCTATTTTTTTTTTAATTTTGAAACAGGGTCTCACTAAGTTGCTGAGGGTCTTGTTAAATTGCTGAGGCTGGCCTTGAACCTTCGATCTTCCTGTTTCATCTTCCCAAGTACTGGGATTACAGGCTTGTGCCACCATGCTGACTTGAGCTTCTTAGATTTAGAGTTGCATTTCCTTTTCCTTCCCTAACTTCCCTGAGTCTGTCTGTCTCTGTCTCTCTCTCTTTTTTTTTTTTTTTCGGTACTGGGGATTGAACTCAGAGGCATTCTACCTCCGAGCCTTATCCCCAGCCCTATTTTTTATTCTTTATTTTGAAACCGAGTCTCACTAAGTTGCAGAGTGACTCACTGTCTCTCTCTTTTTTAAAATTTATCCTTATTTCTTCTATTCTACCTGAGAACTAGACACATCTTGGTATCTTTCTAGATGTGTGATTCTGGACAAACCACTCTACTTACTCAAATGTCTGTTTCCTAATTTGAAATTAGGGATAGTAATATGTCCAGACGAGTTGTAGTCAGAATGAAATAAGGTAACATATGTTAAACATCTAGCACTATGCTTGATACATAGAAAGAGCTTAAGAAATGACAGCTATTATCATTACTATATACAATAAAGTATACTAGAGTTACTAATTAGCTAATAAATATTTATTACCTTCCAAATGTGAAATATATTGGACTACATGGGGATATAACACATCCTGGTATCAAGAGGATCATGGAATCTGGGTGTGGTGACCCACACCTGTAATCCCAGTACTTGGGAGGCTGAGACAGGAGGATTGTAGGTTTGAGACCAATCTCAGCTACTTAGTGAGACCCTATTTCAAAACAAAAAATAAAAAAGGCTGGGGTTGTAGTTTGGAGGTAGAATGCCCCTGTGTTCAAACCCCAGTAACACACACACACACACACACACACACACACACACACACACACACACACACCACACTCATCAAAACATAGTCTGATAATATTTGGAAACATAGCCGGGTGTGGTGGCACATGCTTGTAATCCCAGTACTTGGGAAGCTGAGACTGGAGGATCTGAGTTTGAAACCAGCCTCAGCTACTTAGTGAGGCTCTCTGCAACTCAATGAGACTCTGTTTCAAAATAAAGAATAAAAAAAAAAAAAAGGACTGGGGGTGTAGCTTGGAGGTAGTATGCCCCTGGGTTCAATCCCCAGTACTGAAAAAAAAAAATTGGAAACATGTTTAGTGACAAATATTAAACACATTAAGAATGTAGTATCAGCCGGGTGTGGTGCTTGTAATCCCAGCATTCAGGAGGCTGAGAACGGAGGATCCGGGTTCGTGGCCAGCCTCAGCTACTTAGTGAGGCCCTCCGCAACTTAGTGAGACCCAGTTTCAAAATAAAGAATAAAAAATAGGGCTCGGAGGTAGAATGCCCCTGAGTTCAATCCCTAGTACCACACACACACACACACACACACACACAAAAAAGAATGTAGTATCAGAGCTGGGTGTGGTGGTACACCTGTAATCCGAATACTTGGGAGGCTGAGACAGGAGGATCATAGGTTCCAGGACAGTCTCAGGAAATAGTTAAGACTCTCGTCAACTAGTGACACCCTGTTTCAAAATAAAAAATAAAGATAAGCTGGGTGTGGTGGCGCATGCTTGTAATCCCAGTACTTGGGAGGCTGAGACAGAAGGATCCGGGTTCAAGGCCAGCCTCAGCTACTTAGTGAGGCCCTCCGAAATGTAGTGAGACCCTGTTTCAAAATAAAAAGAATAAAAATTAGGGCTGGGGATGTAGCCCGGAGGTAGACTGTCCCTGGGTTCCATCCCCAATACCGCAAAAAAAAAAAAAAAGGGGGGGGCTCAGAATGTGTAGCTCAAGGGTAGAATGTACCAAAATTAATTAATGAATGAATGAAAAATAAAATAGGGCTGGGGTGTAGTTCACACAATGCCCCTGTGTTCTATCCCCAGTAACACACACACACACACACACACACACACACACACACACACACACACAGAATGTAGTGTTAGTTTATAAATTAAAGTTATTAAAAATATTCAGAAGAATCATTCAAGTCACAAAGTCACAGAGTTTTAGAGCTTACAGAGATCATGGATTTTGAAGGTAGATAAACTGAAGTCCAAGAGGAAATAAGGGTCTTCCCTCAGGTCACAGAACAAGACAGAAGCAGGCTGACTTGGGTCCGAGCTTGGGCTCTGCTACCACCTAGCTGTGTGTCTTGAGCAAAGCCCCTCAGCCTCTCTGAACCACACTCACCTCATCTGTTAAAACCTCAAAGCCGGGCCGGGCGTGGTGGCGCACGCTTGTAATCCCAGCATTCGGGAGGCTGAGACCGGAGGATCCGGGTTCGCGGCCAGCCTCAGCTACCTAGTGAGGCACTCCGCAACTTAGTGAGACTCGGTTTCAAAATAAAGAATAAAAAATAGGGCTGGGGGTGTAGCTCAGAGGTAGAATGCCCCTGAGTTCAACCCCCAGTACTGCAAAAAAAAAAAAAAAAAAAAAAAAAAACCTCAAAGCCCTGTTAAAACCTGCCTCCTAGGGTGGTGACTTAGAAGCCTGTTTTTTTTTTTTTTTTTTGCGGTACTGAGGATTGAACTCAGGGGCATTCTACCCCCGAGCTACACCCCCAGCCCTTTTTTTTTATTATTCTTTATTTTGAAACCGAGTCTCACTAAGTTGCAGAATGCCTCACTAGGTAGCTGAGGCTGGCCGCGAACCCGGATCCTCCGGTCTCAGCCTCCCGAATGCTGGGATTACAAGCGTGCGCCACCACGCCCGGCTCAGAAGCCTGTTTTACACTGAACTGGTCATTGTTAATAAATTAAATTACACTAATTAATATACGGTTAATATGGTAATCTCTGTGTACATGAGGAAAACAACTATAAAAGCAGAGTTAGGCTGGCTGGGAGCAGAGGCAGAACAGAGAGTAGGGAATCCGTGATGGCCAACTAGTTCCTCAAACTTAAATTTCATTCTCTCTCTTTTTTGGTACTGGGGATTGAACCCAGGGGCATTGCCTCTGAGCTACACCCCCAACCCTATTTCTCAACCTCCCAAATACCAGGATTACAGGTGTGTGCCACCATGCCCTGCTTTTTTTTTTTTTTTTTTTTGTACTATGCATTGAATCCAAGGGAAATCTACCCTGGAGCTACACCTCCAATAATTTTCATTTTTTATTTTAAAATAGGGTCTCACTAAGTTGCTGAGGCCACCTCTCAGTCTCCCAAGTACTGGGATTACGAGTGGGTGCCACCACGCCCAGCTAACTTTCATTCTCTTTAAAAAAGACACTTTCAGAAATGGATCTGGTTCCCAATTTCTTGAGAAACTCCGGCTATGGGTAAAGTGGAAAGGTGGATATTCTCACTTGGGTAGACAGGGATCAGCTCAATGGCCAAGGCCAGAGCTTTCTGATGAGCTAACTGAAAGATTCTACAAGTGTCACGTGCCTAGAAAGGAAGTCATTGTGACAGGCTGGGTACTCACATATTTTTCCACAGGAAGACTCGAGGAATTTTCCAGGCTTGGTGGGCAGGTTGATACAACGCCATTCGCCTAAGAATCCCTTTCCCAGCTAAGACCTGGCTGGGGCTGACCCGAGTGTTCGGCGCCACCTTGTGGTACTTAGGTGAATTACGCTGGGAGGGGAAGGCTCCAGGGATTCACTAATTTCACTTTATTTGCATGTCACGTCTGTACTTATATACGTATATACATGTGTTTCAATGAACACTTTAGGATCGTTTTAGAGTTAAAAGTTACAAAGAGCCGGGCGTGGTGGCGCACGTTTGTAATCCCAGCATTCGGGAGGCTGAGACCGGAGGATCCGGGTTCGCAGCCAGCCTCAGCTAACTAGTGAGGCACTCCGCAACTTAGTGAGACCCGGTTTCAAAATAAAGAATAAAAGGGCTGAGGGTATAGCTCGGAGGTAGAATGGCCCTGAGTTCAATACCTAGTACCGCAAAAAAAAAAAAAAGTTACAAAGATAGTGGGGTGTTCCTGTATACTCACCTCCTTTCCCATATTGGGGATTGAACCCAGGGACATTCTACTTCTAAACTCCAACCCCAGACCCATTTTATTTTTTTATTTTGGAACAAGGTCCTGCTAAGTTGATAAGGCTAGCCTCAAACCTGAGATCCTCTTGTCTTAGCCTCTCAAGAACTGGGATTACAGGCGTGTGTCACTACACCTGGCTTCCTTTCCCCTATTGTTAACATCTTATACTACCGTGGTACATTTGTCACTTCCAAGAAACCAACATTGACACACTACTATTAAACTCCTGACTCTATCCAGGTTTCACTTTCCCACTAGAGTCTTTTATATGTTCCAAGATCCCTCTCAGGATGCCCCATTACATGTAGTTACTGTGTCTCCTTGGGTTCCTCTGGTCTGGGACAGTTTCTTCCCCTCCCCTCCTTTCCTCTCAATGGTTTTGGCATTTTGGAGAAGCGCCTGTCAGGGATTTCCTAGAATGCAGAATACCACAGTGGTAACAGTTCCTTGTCATCACATCATATCAGGGACACAGGACTTATCACTGATGATAACTCAGGATCACTTGGCCAAGGCACTGTCTGCTGGGTTTGTCCACTGAAAGGCTATGATTTTTTTTTTCTCTCCATTCTTTATTCCTTAGAAGCAAGTCACAAGTTGTGTTTACATTTAAGGGGGAAAAGGAATAAACTCCACCTCCTAAAGGGGGGGTGACCATATAAATGATTTGAAATTCTTCTGTAAGGAAAATCTGTCTCTTCTCCCACACTTATTCAATCTTTATTGACATTAGCATAAATTCTTGGATATTTATTTCATGTTTATTCTCAAATTGTTACAGCTGTTGCCTTTGGTAGCCTTCTGACAGGCAGGCTGCTGTCCTTGTTTGGGCATTTCTTTTGCATTTTTTTTTTAACTAAAGAAAAAATAAACAATGAAACAAAAGAAATGATGTAGCATTTTAGTGTCATTTGCATTTTTTTTTTTTTTTTTTTTTTGGTGGTACTGGAGATTGAGCTACACCCTCCAGTCCTATTTTTTATTCTTTATTTTGAAACAGGGTTTCACTAAGTTCTGGAGAGCCTCACTAAGTAGCTGAGGCTGGCCGCAAACTCAGATCCTCCAGTCTCAGCCTTTCAAGTAACTGGGATTACAAGTGTGCGCTACCATGCCCGGCTCATTTGTATTTCTGAAACATAGTTAAAAAACATACACAAAGTACAAAACATAACATAGCCCAAAATGTTAAAAAGAGCATATTTTTATTATTTCATAATTTTATAAACATAACTGCCATTACTTTTTTTTCTTAAGGCCAGGGGTGTAGCTCAGTGCTTGCTTAGCTTGCTTAGTATGCACAGATTCCCAGCACTGCAAAGAAAAAAAAAATATGGTTATGTAGAGTTTTATCAGATGCATATCAGAATACCTTAACAAAGTGCTTTGGAATCAGACCACATGTCCTTGTCCCTCACAATGACTCTTTCTGAACCTCAAGTTTCTCAGCTGTAAAATGGGGAACATAATAGCATACTTTTTGACAGGTTGTTGTGAGGACTTAACAAGGCAGCATAGAATGAAGATCAAGGCCTCTAGAAATAGCCCGGCCCTGCCACTTATTAGCTATAAAACCTGGGCAAGTTACTTCACTTCTCTGTGCCTCTGCTTTGGGTATAAAATGGGGGTGGGGGTGGCTTAGCTTGCTGTAGGACTGGCTGTGTTTAACAGTGGTTGGCCATCAGCAGGTGTTCAATGTCAGCTATTATTACTGACTCTAAATGAACCTCTAGGACAGGGATTATACAGTAAACTTAATTATGTGGTCTTAGTGCCTCACATATGGTAGAGGTGCCGCATTTAACACATGCATCAACCCTCATGACGTACTTATCAGCCAAACACAGCTAATACCACTTCCCACTACTGATGTGGCATATGAGTGACCTGTGTGACAGTGCCTGGTACACTCTAAACCACTGAAGAAACATAAGCGAGAGGAGAATTATACCTTTCAACCATTCAGAGTCCATATGCCATCTAGTAATCAACATTCCTTGGCAGGAGAACTTAGGGGGATTTGGGCTCTGTGATTCAGACTAATGTACTTCTGTGTATGCAAGATGTACACATAGGGTCATCCCCTGCCCTGCTTCCCTTGTGAAGCTGTTGGGTACAGACACCCTTACAATTGCTTCTTTCTTGGCAGTGGAAAGAATATACGTAAGGCAGAGTAAAATTCTTGCGTAGCCATTAACTAGTTGTTTCATCTCAGGCAAACTTTTCTTCACTTATGCTCATTTCTACAAATGTGAAACAGAGTTTCTGCATATTACAGGATTCTCTCTCTCTTTGTGTGTGTGTGTGTGTGTGTGTGTGTGTGTGTGTGTGTGTGTGTGTGGTGTGGTGATGGGGTTTGAAGCCAGTGCCTTGTGCATGCCAGGCAAGCACTTTACCATTGACGTATAATTTTATACCCCAGCCACATATTGCAGGATTTTTAGGATGACTGTAAAAGAAACCATGTGGAAAAACTTTTAGGTCAGTCTGCCATGCAAAGTTCATTTCTTTCCTTTCTCCCTCCAAATTCAATACATGGAAATGTCTGAACCTACTACTTGTATAGTCTTGTTTCATGGCTTTAGTAGAAGGTCCCTCTGGCAATCTCACTTAGAAAACCCTGACACCTGGACACCAAGAGGAAAGAATCCAAAGAACCAAGTCTGTATGACTTCAGTGGTTTTCAGATGCAACTTTACGAACACTTTGTTTCACTTGAAATGTCTTTTGGAAACCTGACATAAAGTAAACAGATTAAAGACATTTGATCAGCATTTCTTTATTTTTTTACATCCACATCTATAATTTTACATCAACCATGAAAACGATATTCAGAAAAAGATGCTTTGATGATACATATCAGAAACCTAGTTACAGGCGGCCACTGCCGATCTGTCCACTTCAGCACAGCCTTTTGTTTTGCTTGCACAGAATCAATATTTCTGATTTGCACAAAAATAATCTTAACCACAGCTCATGATCTTTATGATAAATGTAAGGTAACACACACACCTGAAGACTACTGATGACACGTGACCGCATGCAACATGCTAAACTTGCACCTGCTGTCAAACAAGCCGCATCTCAGAGATCTGGTCAGCATCCCCCCTGAGCCTTGCCTGCTCCCCAGAACACTACACACAGAGAGGGACCAGCCTTTGTGCAAGTTTGCCTGATTTAAAAAAACAAACCACAAGGTGACACATTTGAGACACATTAAACAGGCATTCTACCTCTGAGCTACACCTCCAGTCCTATTTTTATTCTTTAGTTTGAAACAGGGTTTCACTAAGTTGCAGAGAACCTCACTAAGTGGCTGAGGCTGGCTGCAAACCCAGATCCTCCTGTCTTAGCCTCCCAAGTACTGGGATTACAAGCGTGCGCCACCACGCCCGGCTCCAACAAACTGAGAACTGCGTAAAAATGAGTCACTTGGCAGCACAAGGTAGGAACTGGCTGGTGTCTACCATTGGAGGGCATGGGCTGATTTACCTTCACACTCTGCCAGACATTCCTTCCTGGTTTCCTGAAATTCAGGTGAAATGCCCTTCTAATCCTGCCTGGAGAAGGGCCTCTGCCTCCTCCTCTTCCTCAGCTGCCTCCTTATCCTTTATCAGTGCCAGAAGCTGCAGTAAGCCAGGGGCTGGGCCATCCTCTGGCAGATCAAGCTGTCTGAGAACTGTTCTGTGGACTGCCCCAGAGATGATTTGGTCTAGGCGGGCCTGATTCACAACATCTTTCTCAATTGCTCCTTTTTGTACCAGTTTCTGTAATAATGGCTCTAGCCTTAGTACATAAGCAGACAACTTTTCTTCTTCCTTCTGATAAGTGGTTAGATATTTGACCTGCAACTCCCTACGATTATCAGTAACCCCATATACTGTCTCAAGAGCCTGCAGGCATTCAGAAACACTAATTAAAGGATTATTTATCTTGAGGATACGAATGATACCAAATGCTGGGCCCCGAAGGCTCTCTATCAATCGCCTTCTTTTCTCTGCATCAGACACCTGCCATGTCTTCATCATCTGAGTAGTGTGAAACATCCACGATCCAAAGCTGTCTTCACCTGGTTCTGGAGGATCCCTGCCCGAGAATATTCTCAGCTTTTTATATCTTAGGTACTGCAGGGCAGGCCGAAGAGCCTCATTTAATGCCTGTGCCAACACGGGGGCCCGCACTTGTGGGATCATGCCCTGGGCTAGGCCGAAAGGGCTGTTTCTATAACCAAGAGCTCTGGTCAACTCACCCAATGTCATGCCCTCTCTCCCTAGAAACTCATTTAATTTGCTCAGAAATTCATTATCCGGGTCAGGCAGCTTAAAGATCACTCTCCACATACCCCCCTTTCCCGGTATCTCCTTAGGGACCAGAGCATGAGCAGCCTCCTCAGTCAGCCCTATTAAGGCCACATTCCTGCTCTCGTCCCTCCAGTACATCCTCCCAAGCAGTCTGTACTCCCCCAAGGGAGCCAGACTGGTCCGCAGCGCCTCCTCGATTTCTGCCACACCGCAGGTCTCGGGGATGCCGGCAATCAACAACGCTTTTCGAGGGCTCATATCCATCCCTTTGCACCAGTCTTCTAAGAGCCTCAGAGTCATGGTGCCCAGAACAATAGATTTCAGTTCTAATTCGCCAGGGGCGCAGACGCCCACTACAATTCACGGTAACGCTGCGCAGTACCTCCCGCAGGCCTCGTCACGGTGCTGAGTTCTAGCAGCCTGCGAGGACAGAGAGCAGTCAGGTGAGTTAGAGGTGTCCTAGACAGGGACGCAAGTGCAGACCCCCGCGAGGCTCTGCGGCAGCACCCTTCCCCTCTCGGCTCACCGTTATCTGCAGCGGTGCCAGCTCCGTCCGTCCGTCCACCCGCCGTGGGAGCGCGGGAGCCCTGGCTCGGAGGGATGCTCGGAGCGCGGGAGGCCGAGCCGTTGAGTCCTGCCCCGCCCTCCGCGGCGAGGAGAGGCCGGCGGCCAGAGTCGCCAGCGAAAGCCCCGGGGCGAGGCGCGGGAGGCGCGGCCCCAGACCGCCGCCCAGCTGCAGGGCTCGCTGCGGCGCCACGGCCTCGGCCCGGCGCGACTCGAGCAGCGGGGACGGCTCCGGGGGCGGCGCGGCGGGCAGGGATGCCGTGACGTCACGCGGCGGCGCGCTTCCGGCCCGAGCCGGAAGCCCGGACGGCGGCGGCATCCGGGACGGCCGGCGGGACGGCCACTCGGGACAGGAAGGTGAGAGCGGGAGCTGCTCGGCGAGGCGGCCCTGCCGGCAGCGGGCGAGGCCGGGTCCCCGCGCAGGCGGCCCGCGCGGCGGCGGCAGGGGCGGGGTCGGCCCGGGAGGCCCCCGTGGCCCGGAGCCTCCCGACCCGGCCAGCTCCGGCACCGGGCCGGGCCGCCGCGTGACTGCCCGCGGTCACGCCGCACTTAGTCACAGTTAGCCTGTGCTCCAGGCTGGCGGCGCTCACCTTTCTCCCCGAGCCGGGTGACCCAGGGGACTTCTTTTAGGCTGGCTTGCTCTGAAATGCCAAAGCCACCCGAGTATTCAGAACTAAGTGACTCTTTAACGCTTGCGGTGGGAACAGGAAGACTTTCGGCACCATTGTAAGTGTTTGAGAGTTACTGTCTTAACTTGGGGCTAACGTTGGCTTAACCTGTAGAACCTAATGTTCATATCCCAAGCAATACTGTTAAGCCAGGAAGCATTTCAGCTGTGAAAGTGAAATGTCCCATCGGAAACTAGTTTAATTCCTTTTTATGAAGTGAAGGTGTACTGGATCTATTTAGGCAGGATGTCGACATTTGTTCTGCGGGATTCACATAAAAAGAACTATATATATTGTAGATATGTATCCTATGTATGTGTGTGGAGAGAAACCAATGTTTTTTTTTTTGCTCATAATACATAAAACTATGTGTACGTTGTTTATGTAAGTGTAATTTCATTATTTTGAATGTGCTGGTACTCTTCTGAAATAATTACCATGACAGCATATGACCCTAACTATACTTTTTTGTTCTTACCGTGAAGGCACAGAGCATGGAGAATGATGAACTTCCGTCAGCGGATGGGATGGATTGGAGTGGGATTGTATCTCTTAGCAAGTGCAGCAGCATTTTACTATGTTTTTGAAATCAATGAGACTTACAACAGGTTGGCTTTGGAACACATTCAACAGCACCCCGAGGAACCCCATGAAGGAACCACATGGACACACTCCTTGAAAGCGCGATTACTCTCGCTACCTTTTTGGTTGTGGACAATTATTTTTCTGATTCCTTATTTACAGATGTTCTTGTTCCTCTATTCTTGCACCAGAGCTGATCCCAAGACAGTGGGCTACTGTATTATCCCCATATGCTTGGCAGTTATTTGCAATCGCCACCAGGCATTTGTCAAGGCTTCTAATCAGATCAGCCGACTACAGTTGATTGACACATAAATCAGTCACCAGTTTTCCTTATGATTACAAAACTGCCAGTACTATATGGAGTCTGATCACAAGACTGCAGTTTCTCACAGATCTCAGGAAGTTGTGGTGGTACAGAGGCTTTTTTTTTTTTTTTAAATGTGACTAGGGGACTATCTTTATCCGAGTAATAGTGACTTTGTAGGTGAAGCCTGAGATAAAAGTACAACAGAATCATGTTGATGACTTCAGGTTTTGGAATTAAAATTGTGTGTTGTTATTTGCATTCTTTTGAAACTTGAATAAGTACCTGAACTCCTATTTCTATTCTACTGTGCAACATAGTGATAATTCAGAAATTTTTCCTTTGGGGAAAAACATGAATATGAACATTTCCATTGTGATAAGTGTAAAAAGGTTCAAACATGGTCATAAAATTTAAATTTTATATGATTACTTGGCTTGCTTTAAAATTCTTCAAACTAAAACACGAATTCATCCTTTTGTAACTAAGCCAAACGCTTATGTGTGCTTAAAGTTTATGAGGATTTGGCATAAAATTATACAGGTGTTTGCTATGGCTTATTATTATTACTATTTTTGGTGCTAGGGATTGAATCCAGGGCCTTGTGCATGCTAACCATGTGCTCTGCCACTGAACTACATCCCCAGCCATGACAGCGGTCCTGAAAAGCAGAATTTGTTCTTCTGTGTAATGGCTAGCTAAATCATTAATGCTACTGGTTTAAAAAAAAAACAACAACAACTTGGGAGAGTAAATGTTTCAAAGTCTAGATATAACTTAAGCATAGAAGGTGGGAACAAAGTAGTCAATGAAAATATTACAGGTAATATAGTCCAGTCCTTCAGTGCATGATACCCTCTCTAAAAGCTACTATCCTGTCATACTTCCATTTTTCTTTTCTGGCCCACGGTCAGGTCTTCAGGCAGTTGCATGAAGATGTGATCTTTGTACCTTTCCCTTTGCATTTGTAATACCTTGTGTCTGGTACCAATACAAATAACTTAAAAAGAAAAAGGAAATACTATATTTTTTTCTTTTCTGGGCAAGATCAGGATATATTTTTTTACAGTTATATTGACACTAGGAAATATTTTATACTTTCAGTAATAACATTTTTTGGTGCTTATTCTGTTGGAAGCTGTTTTAAAAGCTTTACATGAATTAACTTATGTACTATAATAACCCCTATAAGATGACAATTATTTTCCAGATATTACAGATGAGGAAACAGAGAAGTTAAGTAACCTTCTGAGGTTACACAGCTAGTAAGCAGCAGAAGCAGGCTTTTAATTGGGCATTCTGATGCTTCTGTTCCTGACCATTGAGCTACGGTGCTTTTCACAAATGGCCAGTGTTGTAGTACTGTGTACTGCCTGCCCAGTCATTTCAAAGAATGGAAGTAACTGTATTAGTAAGACAAATTTTTCTCAATTTGTATGAGCTACTTTTAAACATCTATAAGTTTCTTGGCAACCTCACCTTTAGGCCACATTTGAACAGGAAGGCTGAGCATTCCACAGGAAACTTTTACCTAAAAGATAAAGCAGGTACCTTTGTAACTCAAAAGCAGCAGAATCTCCTTTACTGTCTCCAAAGGTCGAGTTATTGAAATGTTATATATATTTTTTCTTTGTTTTGGTACTGGGGATTGAACTCGGGTGCTCTACCTCCAGGCTACACCCCCAGCCCTATTTTATTTATTTTGAAACATGGTCTCACTAGGTTGCTGAGGGTCTTATTTAAAGTTGCTGAGGCTGGCTTCAAACCTGCAATCCTCCTGTCTCAGCTTCCCAAGTATTGGGGTTACAGGTGCGCACCACCACAACTGGCAATTTTCTTTTTCCTACAGTACCAGGTATGGAACACTTGCATCTTACTGCGTATTTAGTAGGCATGCTGCAGGCACTGTCTCATGAGTATTTTACCTGAATTCTTCACTTAGTCCTGTGAGGCAGGCATTGCACTGGCACTAGTGTCATTTTACAGAAGAAGAAATCTGGAGCACGCAGGAATTAATAACCTGTTCTCGGTCAGGCTGCAAGTAAATGGAAGAGCTGGGATTTGAACATAGGATGTCTGGATTCAGACCTCCAGCTTATCCCACTACACTGCTCAAAAAAGGATAATCTGAGGAAAATCATTGGGCAGTTTCCTGCTTTACAATAGTCTTGAGGCAGTGAGTTTGGAAATGACTTAGAATTGTTTTGATTACTTTTTATCTTAAAAATGCTTGATGTACTGCAAGGTTTATGAGTTTGCCACTTGTGAAGAGGTAGGGTTGGTTTTTTTTTTTTTTTGAGGTACTAGGGTATTGAACCCAGGGGCATTCTACCTTTGAGCTACACCTCCAGCCCTATTTTTTATTCTTTATTTCGAAACAGAATCTCACCAAGTTGTGGAGAGCCTCACTAAGTAGCTGAAGCTGGCTGAGAACCCAGATCCTTCAGTCTCAGTCTCCCAAGTACTGGGATTATAAGTGTGTACCACCGTGCCTGACTAAGAGGTAATTTTTTTTTTTCTTTTTGTGATACTGGGGATTGAACCCACGAGCATTCTACCTCTGAGCTACACTTTCAACCCTATTGTTTATTCTTTATTTTGAAACAAGGTCTCATTAAGTTGTGGAGGGCCTCACTAAGTAGTTGAGGCTGACTGCAAACCTGCGATCTTCCTGTCTCAGCTTCCCAAGTACTGGGATTACAAGCATGCACCACCACGCCTGGCTAATAGGTAATTTTCATTGAAGTTGATCTTATCTTTTTGTGTGTGTATGTGGTACTGAGGATTGAATCCAGGGGTCTTCTACCTCAGAGCTACACGCCCAGCCACAGCTTATTTTTCTTTTGAAACAGGGTCTTGCTAGGTTGGTGAGAGTCTAACTACTTCCTGAGGCTGTCCTTGAACCTGCAATCCTCCTGTCTCAGCCTCCCAAGTACTGGCATGTGCCACCAAGCTGCACTTCTTTATACTTCTAATTCTGGAAATTGAGCTTTGTTAAGTAAATGTCAGTCCATCTGTGTTTCAAGATATTGCCTTGATCATAGAAATAACAGTAGGGTTAGTGTAGTATTTCCAGATATAATCACAATCTGCTTTTTTGTTTAGGAATTATTTATTCAATATGTGGATTACTCCTAGTTTTTAATGGCTATTTAGTAGCTTAAAGCTTTTTTTTGTAGAGTAAAAAGGAAAAGATGAAGAGGTTGAAACTGATGAATAAGCCAGGCACCGTGGCACACCTGTAATCCCAATCAATACTTGGGAGGCTGAGATGGGAGGACTGAAGTTTGAGTATAGCCTCAGCATTGTAGTGAGGCATTCAGCAACTTAGTAAGACCTGTTTCAAAACAAAAAGTAATAATTAACAAGAAAAGGGGGTGTAGCTGGGAGGTACAATTTCCCTAGGTTCAATCCTCAGAACCACAAAAGAGAGATCTATGTATAACAGATCATTTATTTAATATTTATATCACAGTATGAAAGCAGTGAATAGACTGATTCCTAGCCAGTAAATAATAGTGTGCTCCCGGGATTTTAGGGAAGAGACAAGCATACTGGAATCCATAACTTAAAAATATTTGCTTCCAGATAGGAAAATAGAGCTATCTATCACAATGATTAATAAGTCATTTTATTTTATGTATTTTTTTTTTTTTTTGCGGTACTGGGGATTGAACTCAGGGGCATTCTACCCCTGAGCTATACCCCCAGACCTAGTTTTTTTATGCTTTATTTTGAAACCGAGTCTCACTAAGTTGCGGAGTGCCTCACTAGGTAGCTGAGGCTGGCCGCGAACCCGGATCCTCCGGTCTCAGCATCCCGAATGCTGGGATTACAAGCGTGCGCCACCACGCCCGGCTCAAGTAATTTTATTTGTGACTACACCTGAATCCTGGTATTTTTCACTGAAATGTGAGATATTTTATTTTTTCAAATGTGTAGGAAATAGATAATTTCAGAAACATCTAATTCTTGGAGCTTTATTCACCATTTAAATTTTCTGGCCAAAGCCAAGTGTGGTGGCACACACTTGTAATCCCAGTACTTGGGAGGCTGAGACAGGAGGATTGCAGGTTCGCAGCCAGCCTCAGCTACTTAGTGAGGCCCTCCACAACTTAGTGAGACCCTGTTCCAAAATAAAGAGTAAAAATAGGGTTGGGGGTGTAGCTCAGAGATAGAATACCCCTGGATTCAATCTCCAGTACCCCCCCACCACCACCACCACCACACACACAAAAATTCTGGCCAGGTGTGGTGGCACATGTCTGTAACCCCAGTTCTTAGGAGACAGGAGGATCACAGGTTCAAAGCCAGCATCAGAAACTGAGACCTTGTTTCAGAATAAAAAATAAAATAGGTCTGGGGGAGTAAGCTCAGAGGTAGAGCACCCCTAGGTTCAATCCCTAGAACCACAAAAAAAAAAAAAAAAAACAAGGAAAATTTTCTGGCCAGTTCAAGAGATTCTTTAGAATTTGCTTCTGTTTCAAAACCTTTGTATTTAAGGTTTTCTTTGGGGAACTAGAGTCATGAGGTAGAGTGCTCACATGAGAGTAACTACCCATAAAATACTTAAACCAACGTGTTTATTCATCATGGGTAGTATTAGTCCTTTATGATTAGTTGATGAACCAGGCATGGTGCTGCATGCTTGTAATCTCTTGGAGGCGTAAACAGATTTGAGGACAGCCTCAGCAAGTAGTGAAACTCTTAGCAACCTAGGGAAACCCTGTTTCAAAACAAAAAATAAAATTGGACTGGGGGAAGGGGTTTAGCTCAGAAATAGAATGCCCCTAGGTTCAATCCCCAGTACCACACATACCATTAGTTGATTTCCTTCTTGATAGACTTACCATTGTCTCTAACACTGGCACAAGAGCTTACCATGATACTACATAACTCATTTTTGCATCAAGTATGTGCCATTACTTTATAATAAATTCTCCAACATACAAAGTTCCTATATAATTTGAACCATGATTGAAATCATGCATTAGCAGTATTTCTGTTTTGGTCTAAGGCAGTGAGTGGGTGGCTATATGTTAGAATTACCCAGGAAAAATTTTAAAGCAAAATTTCTCACATACAATTAATGTCAGGGTCTCCTCCCAAGTAAAAAAGTAAAAGGTTTTCAAATGCTTCTGTTACGCTTGAGAATCACTGGTCCACAGTGTTTTTAATGTAGCATTCACTGAAGCCTCAATTGTTCATCATGGGAACTGTGCTCCTCTCTGGAACTGTTTTGCAGTAAGTTCACCCCAACCACTCAAACTGCAAATCTTCAGCTTTCTGATTTCAAATTCTGACTATGCAATCAGGCTTTTGTCTTCACTCTGCCAAAACTGCCCTCCTGTCAGGAGATGGCCAGTTACACAAAACTTGCTTCTCACATGACTTACTAGCAGTTTTTGATACTGGCTCCTTGAGCTACTTTCTTCAGTTGGTTTCTGGACCAGCACTGTCCAGCAGAGCTTTAGGCTGACGGAAATGTTCTTGATCAGTGAGTGCTTTTCAAATCAGAAGGCCACTAGGCAGAAGAAAGGAGCCCTTGGACTGTGGCTAAGGTGACTGAGGAACTGAATTTTAAATCTTACATTAATTTAAATAGCCACATGAAGCAAGTAGCTACCATGTACTAAATGGCCCAGTTCTACTTTCTTTGCCTTCTTCCTTATAGCCGCTTCTGTTTTCTTTGTCGGTTCCTCCTTGGGGATCAGTTTAACCAACCTCTAAATGTTATTGTGCTCCAGTTCAATTTTCTATACTTACTACTTTGGTCATCTCATTCAGGCTGATAGCTTTAAATACCCAAATTTATGTCACTACTTTGGATTTGTCCTGAGCTCCAGATTTGAACATCCAACTGCCCACTTGATTATATTTATAACAAGGTATTACCGGGTGCATGAAAAATTTTTTTTTTTTTTTTTGCTGTACTGGGAATGGAACCCAGGAGCATTCTACCTCCGAGCTACAGCCCCAGCCCCCCCCCCCTTTTTTTTTTCTTTATTTTGAAACAGGGTCTCACTAAGTTGTGGAGGGCCTCACTAAGCAGCTGAGGCTGGCCGCAAACCCGGATCCTCCAGTCTCAGCCTCCCAAATGCTGGGATTACAAGCATGCACCACCACACCCGGCTCAGGTGCATGAAATTTAACCTGTCCAAAAATAAGCTGCTGATGTCCACCCACAAAAATCCATTTGTTCCTTGAGTTCCCTATAAGTCTACCCCAGTGGTCAGAGGGATCCTTTTAAAATGTTATCCTTTATCCTTAACATGGAAGACAAAGGATTTAGAGGACAAAAAACTTAGCAATTAGTGGCCCTGCCCCACCATATACCTTTACTTCTTTTCTACTACTTTTCTGTCTCTGACTACTCTATACACTGGTGTTTCTCTCTCTCTTCTATCAGTAATGGAGACCCCAGGGACACTGTACAACTGAGCTACATGTCCCCAGACCTTTTTATTTTTTTTTATTTTTTTATTTTTTATTTATTTATTTTTTTTGCGGTACTGGGGATTGAACTCAGGGGCGTTCTACCTCCGAGCTACACCCCCAGCCCTAGTTTTTATTCTTTATTTTGAAACCAGGTCTCACTAAGTTGCGGAGTGCCTCACTAGGTAGCTGAGGCTGGCCGCGAACCCGGATCCTCCTGTCTCAGCCTCCCGAATGCTGGGATTACAAGCGTGCGCCACCACGCCCGGCTCCTTTTTATTTTTTGAGACAGGGTTTCCTTTAATTGCTGAGGCTGGCCTTGAACTTTCAAGCCTCCTGCATAGCTGGGATTATAAGTGTGTGCCACTACACCTGGCCACAATGGTCTTCCTGATGATTCTTGGGACTTGTCAGAAAACCCTGACTCTGGCTCCTCATTCAACTGTGTCTTCTGCCTGGATGCTCAGCCCTGGCCTGTTCCATTTCTTTAATCCTCTTTTCCAATGTCCTTAGCGAGGTTACCTGATTACTCTATTTAAAATTAAGCATTCTCTGCCAGGCCCATGCTTGTAATCTCAGTACTTGGGAGGCTGAGACTGGAGGACCCGGGTTCGCGGCTAGCCTCAGCTACTTAGTGAGGCACTCCGCAACTTAGTGAGACCCTGTTTCAAAATACAGAATAAAAAGTAGGGCTGGGGGTATAGCTCAGAGGTAAAATGCCCCTGAGTTCAATCCCCAGTACCAAAAAAAAGAATAAACAATAGGAGCTGGGGGTGTATCTCGAAGGTAGAATCCCCCCGGGTTCAATTCCCAATACTCGCCCCCCCCCCCCCAAAAAAAAGCATTCTCCTTTCCTGTTCTTTTCTCCACAGCACTCATACGATGTTGCATATTTTGTCTGTCAGAATCTAAAATCCCTGAAGGCTGGTGTATTGTCCACTGCTCTGGGCCCCATCCCTAGAACAGTGTCTGGTACACAGCAAGTGCTCAGTATTTATTGGATATACACTTCTTTTGTTAGACTGCAAAACAGCTTAGTTCACTTTCCAGAGAGAATGAAGGTTAAAGTTAATATTTACTATTAAGTGCAAAGTGTAATTTGTCACGTTCCAGTTTACTTATTAAGCTCTTCCAGGTTTCAGCATGTAGTGATAACATTCTCTTCAAGGCCAAGATTTTAAATGTCTATCTTTGCCAACAGTCCTTGTGATAGAGGTTCTTGCAATTTTTCTTACTGATGCAGAGAGAAAATCATATGTATTCACAAATAGGGTTTTAAGAAATACAATCATGAAGGTAGCAGTTTCTTAAGCCACTTAAAACACCTCAAGTATAACCACTTTTAGAGCTACAGCACAATTCCAGCACTGAGACACTACTTTTATCCCCACCAGAATTTTTGGCACATGAGCAAATTTCTATTTAAAACTATACTCCAATGGCCTATTAGTGTTCTTATGTGAGCTATTTTTTAAAAGATTTAAATAGAAGCTTATTTCTAGCATTCACTTGTTTCCTGGGCCATATCTCTAAATAGAGCAATTCTGTTCCCAAAGGTCACCTGAGAACTGGAATAGTTACAGCAACATTGAAATTCGTTTTATACGTTGAAAATAATGTACTACTGCTTCTCGTCCTTTTAGCTAAGTTCAAGTGAAAATAATGCACTAGCTTTGGAACCACCTTTTTAAGGTTAAGGCTAGGCATATTAGTTTTAGAAATCCCTTATCCTATGGTGTCTACCTTATATTTACCCGAGGTTTCCTAACCTCTCTGGAAGCTGTAATCTACTTCTACTTCCTCTTCTGACAAAATACTGGATGGAAAATGTGTTTTTTTTGTGTGTGTGTGCTTTTTAAGTCTGAATTTGCTTTTTGCCTTGAATTATTTTATATCACAGCCTATTCAACTGCTAATATGGCTGATCTGCTCTTGTTAAATTCAAAGCATGGCTTTTAAAATTAAAAGTTGTTTGAAAGTTTCCTAACAATTTTTCCATATTCATGTAAAAAAATCACGTTGTTTTTTTTTTTGCGGTATTAGGGATTGAACTCAGGGGGCATTCTACCTCCGATCTACACCCGCAGCCCTATTTTTTATTCTTTATTTTGAAACTGAGTCTCACTAAGTTGCGGAGTGCCTCAGTAGGTAGCTGAGGCTGGCCGTGAACCCGGATCCTCCAGTCTCAGCCTCCCGAATGCTGGGATTACAAGCATGCGCCACCACGCCCGGCTACATGTTTTTAATGCAAAGATAACTAAAGAGTTTAAAATTAAAAATCTCTCCCCTACTCCCATCTTCCTAGAGGCAGGTGGACTATACCCTTTAAGAGATATTATAGTTAGCCTATATTCTCCAATAGTATAGCCTATATTCTCCAATAGTATACAGATTCTGTATCTTGCTAGTTTTCATTTGCCATACAGAGATCAATATTTAACAGCATATAGAGCTATATGTTGGTCTTTTTAATGGCTGCATGATATTGTACTAATGTTTCTCTACTTGTATTTAACCATGGTCTTCTACTGATGGACATTTAGGTTTAGTCTTTTCTTACTAATTAGAAATTTTCTTACTATTCCCCAATTCCCCCCCAAAGAGAATTCTATAATGTTTAAGTATATCTAAGAAATAATTATAAAAATAAATATATTATGATTAACTTCCCAAAACATGTTTTGTTTTGTACTGGGGATTGAACCCAGGGGCATTTTATCTCCAAGCTACACTTCAACCCATTTTTTATTTTAAAACAGGGTCTTACTACAAGATACACCTCCAACCCCTTTTAATTTTTTATTTTGAACCAAGGTCTTGCTAAGTTGCTGAGGTTGGTCTTAAACCAGTAATCTTCCTGTCTCAGACTCTCAAGGACTGGGATTACAGGCATGCACCACCATGCCTGGCAAAAACATGTTAATTTTATCTGTAATATCACCAGTCTGGATATAGTTTGGTTTTGTTTGTTTGCAGTGCTGAGATCAGTGTGGGAACCCAGGACTTCTCACATGCTAGGCAAGTGCTCTATCACTGAGCTATACCCCTGCTCCCAGATACAGTTTTGAGCTTTGTGGTACTCAACTGCCAAGTACAGTTAAGTTCTAACAGGAATTACCTGTAAACATTTTATCACAACACAGTGGTTGAAAACTGTTTAAAAATAAGTTTTCGCCAGGCGTGGTGGCGCACGCTTGTAATCCCAGCATTCGGGAGGCTGAGACCTGAGGATCCGGGTTCGCAGCCAGCCTCAGCTACCTAGTGAGGCACTCCGCAACTTAGTGAGACTCGGTTTCAAAATAAAGAATAAAAAATAGGGCTGGGGATGTAGCTTGGAGGTAGAATGCCCCTGAGTTCAATCCCCGGTACCAGAAAAAAAAAAAAAATAAGTTTTCAGGATTTTTTTTTTTTTTTTCAGTACTGGGGATTGAACTCAGGGGCATTCTACCTCTGAGCTACACCCCCACCCCTATTTTTTATTCTTTATTTTGAAACAGGGTCTCACTAAGTTGCGGAATGCTTCATTAGGTTGGTGAGGCTGGCCGAGAACCCGGATCCTCCGGTCTCAGCCTCCCAAAATGCTGGGATCACAAGCGTGCACCACCACACCACCACACCTGGCCTTAGGATTTTTTAAAAAAATAAATCATATTGCAGTATATTATATAATAAATGACATTCTACACTTATACAAATTAAACAATTTCACTAAGAAGTAGTTGTATTTTTAGTAAGCTCAATAGGAACTAGATAAAAGTACTATACAACAAACTACAGGCCACAGACCTCTCCAAATGATTTTCTCATTTGCAAGAAAGCATAAACTTTTATAACTTGTATTTCCTTTTAAAGTACAGTTCTTAGCAGGGCACAATGGCAAATAGCTCTAAACCTGGGAGGCTGAGGCAGGAGGATGGCAAATTCAAGGTCAGTCTGGGCTACTTACCAAGACTGTCTCAAAATAAAAAATAAAAACAGCTGGGGATATAGCACTAATGGGTTCAATCCCCATACATAAATAAGTAAATGTATGTATGTACAAGCCTTCTGGAGAAAAAGTAAAAAAAAAAAAAAAAAAAAAAGTCACTTGGCCCAGGGAAAGAACTTTTTTTTTTTTTCCAAAGTAAACTTTTCTACCCAGGGATTTAAAAAAAAGTTTAAATGTCCTAATTCAGGCAAACAATCAACCACAGCATATTATAAGAGAGTGAAAGTTCTTGGCCACAGGAGCTTTCTACCTTTGAGCTACACCCCCAGTCCTATTTTATTTTTATTTGTTTACTTTTTGTAGTATTGGGGATTGAACCCAGGGGCATTCTACCTCTGAGCTACACCCCCAGTCCTATATTGTAATTTTTATTTTGAAACAGGGTCTCACTATGTTGCAAAGAGTCTCACTAAGTAGCTGAGGCTGGCCGAAAACCCGGATCCTCCTGTCTCAGCCTCCGAAGTACCGGGATTACAAGTGTGCACCACCATGCCCGGACCCTCCTATTTTATTTCTTATTTTAAAATGGTTTCACTGAGTTACTGAGGGTCTCTGTTAAGTTGTCAAGGCTGGCCTTGAACTTGCAATCCTCTTGTTTCAGCCTCCTCTTGTTCTGGGATTACAGGCATGCACTACCACAACCAGCTTCTTGCTAGAGAATTCTATTACTTAAAATAAGTATTACTTAAGCACTTGCTTTTAGGAGAGACATCTCTCTTGCAAAAGTTCTATTTTTCACATTTTAGAAGATTATTTACCTAAGGCTAGTGTCAAGCTTATTTTTAGGTAGGGTTGTGGGGGTGACTTTCCTTTACAGAAGTAAAGTTGGAGCTGTTTCAAAGAGTAGGTTTGTTCTGCTTGCCTGTGGTTAATGTTTGTACCATTAGAAGGCAGCAGATTAGAAAAGTAGGCAAAGCATTTCATGTGTGTGTGGGGGAGGGGGGTACTGGGGATTGAACCCAGGGGTATTTTACCACTGAGCCACACCTCCAGCCCTTTCTAATTCTGAAACAAGGTCTCCCTAAATCACTACACGTTCGCCTCAAACCTGATATCCTCCTGTCTCAGCCTCCAAAGTAGTGGGTTTTTAGGCATGTGCTCTTGCAGCCAGCTGGCAAGGCATTTCGTATTTCTTCTCTACTGGTCCTTCAAACATCTTTTTGGTCAAACTCATGGTTCATTTATAAAGAAGACAGTATTAAGCCAGGTGTGGTGGTGCAGGCCTATATTCCCAGTACGTGGGAGGATGAAACAGCAGCATGACAGGCTCAAGGACAGCCTCAGCAACGAGGTAAAACTCTTAGCAACCTAGTGAGACCCTGTTTCAAAAACAAAACAAAAAGGGGTAGATAGTTCAGAGGGAGAATCCCCCAGGTTTGATTCCTAGCACCTCCCCCCCAAAAGACAATATTAAAATTAAGTAAAACCTGTAGTCAATCAAATCTATCACCCAGAACTTTGAAATGTTAGAATACAAGCACAAATACTATTTTGAAGTTTCTTTATAAACACATTTATTAAAGAAGGAAAATAAGCCAGGAGAGTAGTGATGCATGCCTATAATCCCATACTTGGGAGGCTGAGGAAGGATTGTAGTTTCAAGGCCAACCTCAGCAACTTAACAAGACCCTGTTTCAAAAATAAAATAGGAGCTGGGAGCCGGGCATGGTGGCGCACGCTTGTAATCCCAGCATTCGGGAGGCTGAGACCGGAGGATCCGGGTTCGCGGCCAGCCTCAGCTACCTAGTGAGGCACTCCGCAACTTAGTGAGACTCGGTTTCAAAATAAAGAATAAAAAATAGGGCTGGAGATGTAGCTTGGAGGTAGAATGCCCCTGAGTTCAATCCCCAGTACCGCAAAAATAAAATAAAATAAAATAAAATAAAATAAAATAAAATAGGAGCTGGGCATGGTGGTGCACGCTTGTAATCCCAGTACTTGGGAGGCTGAGACCAGAGGATCTGGGTTAGAGGTTCAGCCTCAGCTACTTAGTGAGGCCCTCCGCAACTTAGTGAGACCCTGTTTCAAAATAAAGAATAAAAAATAGGGCTGGGGATGTAGCTCAGAGGTAGAATGCCCCTGGGTTCAATCCCCAGTACCACACACACACACATACACACACACACACAAATGTTCAGGAGCAAAGTTTGGCTACCAATGTAATTACACACCATCCACTATACATAAGTTTTTTCTTTAAGGATTGAATAAGGATAGTAGTATTAAGTATTATTTAAGCCATAGTTGTAAGTCACAGTTGAGTATTAGAAACATTACCATAAACCAAACAAATAATTTCTGATCATGTATACCCTTTTCTAGTTGACAATATTTTGATTACATAAAGAGTACTTAGCAGAAAGCTGATGTTCCAAGTAAAACAATTATTTTAAGGAGTTTTCTTTTATTTTTGCAGTACTGGGGATTGAACCCAGGGGCATTCTACCTCCGAGCTACACCCCCAGTCCTATTTTTTATTCTTTATTTTGAAACAGGGTCTCACTAAGTTGTGGGGAGCCTCACTAAATAGCTGAGGCTGGCTGTGAACTCGGATCCTCCTGTCTCAGCCTCCCAAGTACTGGGATTACAAATGTGTACCACCATGCCTGGCTTAAGGAGTTTTCTTAATAGCATGTACTGTAAGCTATAGACTTCATAATAAGCAATGGAAAAAGTACAATCATATCATTTAAATTATTTCATAATAAGGCTTTTATCATCTTAAAAAAAAATATCTAAGCCATGCATACCTGTAATCCCAGAACTTGGGAGGCTGAAACAGAAATATCGCAGTTCAAGGCCAGCCTTAGCAAGTTAGACCTTGTTTCAAAATAAAAAGGGCTGGGGGTACAGCTTGGAGGTAGAATGACCCCAGGTTCCATCCCTGGCACCAAAGGGGAGGAGGGATCTAACCAGCTGTAACTCAGCTCTCCCAACGGTCAGCTCTGTAACCCGAGGCAAATAACTATTCTGAGATTCAATTTATCTCTGAAATGAATTATATAATTTGTAAGGTTACTTCCAGCTCTAAAATTTAATGAGTATTTGTATTTCATTATGTGCATAGTATTTGATTTCTCTGCATTTTAGCTATCTAAATTAATCAGGAAAGATGCGCAATAGTCCCACTGACGAGCAGAAAAGGAACACACACACGCAAATGTATTTAGGAATATATATATTTAAAAGTTTCAACAGTTCTTTGCTAAGTAAAAATATGGCTACAGGTGGTGATGATATATCTAAATTATAGTCAACATAGATGGTTAACTTATATTCTTATTTGTACTTGTATATATAACCACATTACCGCAGAAAAACATACTCCGTTTGGCTCTCTCAAACTACCAGATAAATCAGAAGATTAATTCTTATCAAATGGATTCATCTCTAGATGTCTGGATAAGAGGTGTAGATGTGAATTCAACATTTTCTTGTGTCTCTCCCAAAGTCTCCTCTTCAGTATTTCTAGTTCTTTATTTTCCTTCTATCGATAAGGAATTGACACTCTGACATTTAACAGCCAATTTCTGCCATTTACTCATATTGGTTCTTCAAAACATTACTGCCTGTGATTCATGACATGTTCTTTATGATATGTAGACATCACATAATTTAATTAAATGGTTAATGAATTAAATTTAACAGAAACACAAGCAAGTTTTCTCTGACAAACTTGTCCCAGGGGAACAAAATAAATACTTCCCCAAATCAGAGCATGAATCTTCCTTAAATATGTGTCTGATAACTAAGATGTAGTAGCAGTCTTTTAAATTTCAGAAAAGCTAGCTGAGCATGGTGGCACATGCCTGTAATACCAGTACTCAGGAGGCTGAGACAGGAGGATGTCAAGTTCCAGTGTGGGCATCCCCAGCAACTTCATGAGACTTTCAAAAAAAAAAATAAAAAGGGCTGAGAGTGTAGGTCAGTGGTAGAACGTTCAATCCCCAGTACCACAAGGAAAAAAAAATTTTTCAGAAAAACCATAGCTAAGATGGTGGTTTTGGCCGTTTTGCAGATGGTCCATCTGAGTTAGTTCTGTTATCAATGCTGTTTTCATCTTCTGTATCACCTTCATCATCACCTTTTAAAATAAATATTTGTTGTATGACATTGTGTTCATTGGTTGAAAGAAATAGTTAAAAATGGTTGAAATGAAACCATTTCACTTTAGGGATT
This sequence comes from Graphiurus murinus, assembly GCA_004027655.1. NCBI lineage: Eukaryota > Metazoa > Chordata > Mammalia > Rodentia > Gliridae > Graphiurus > Graphiurus murinus. Next base: position 25,517 of record PVLC010003942.1, on the reverse strand, counting down.
AATAAAACCATGCATATTTTAGTTTTAAAAGACTTCAGGATTTCAGTATTTAAAACCTTTCTTTTCTATCACTTTTGTTTGTATTTACCATAAAATTAATTCTTTTAAAGTGTATAGTTCATTGGTTTTCAGTATATTAACTTGCCTGTGCAACCATCACCACTAATTCTGGAATATTTTTATCATGCCAAAAAGAAATTCACTACTAATCTTTTAGCAGTAATTCACTACTATTTTATCTCTATGGACTCGCCTATTCTGGACATTTCATATAAATGGAATTATACAGTATGTGGCCTTTTGTGTTTGACTTAGTGTTTTCAAGAATCATTCCTGATGTAGTATGTATCAATAGTGCATTCCTTTCTGTTGCTAAATAATCTAATGTGTGAACATATCACTCTTTTTTTTTGCAGTACTGGGAGTTGAACTCAGAGGCATTCTACCTCCGAGCTATACCCCCAGCCCTATTTTTTATTCTTTATTTTGAAACCGAGTCTCACTAAGTTGCAGAGTGTCTCACTAGGTAGCTGAGGCTGGCCGCCAACCCGGATCCTCAGGTCTCAGCCTCCCGAATGCTGGGATTACAAGCATGCGCCACCACGCCCGCCTCATATCACACTTTCTTAAGCACTAATCAGTTAAAAGACATTTGTGTTGTTCCCATCTTTTTTATGAATAACCCTGCTTATGAATATTAGTAAGATTTTGCATAAACCTGTTTCCAGTTCTCTTGGGAAGACTAGCAGTGGAACTTCTGGAACCTATGTTAACTTTATGTTGTTTTTGAGGAAATGCCAAACCATTTTATGCGGGTACACCATTTTACATTTCCATCAACAACGTACATGGCCTCCAATTTCTTCACATCTAGCCTATGCTTGTTACTGTTTTTTTTCGATGATAACCATTGTCCACATTACCAAGCTGGAAACAGTTTAAGCTCCTCTACAGAAGAGTAACTACCGACTCCAGTATCTAGTTCTTGTGCAGTAAAAAATGCACCTCTTTGTGTATTCTCGTTTAAGATTTTTTTTTAAATGAATGAAACTAAAACTTTATGGTCTTACTTTCAAAACACCTACAAAACTGGGATGTGGGAGAAGAGTCCCTGGGGGTTAAGACTTATTAAACTGCAGTCTTCAGAACCTGTTCCTACTATGAGGGACTGCAGTCTTTCAAACATGTTTGCATTTTCACGCCCGGTAAAACTCCTTTTCCTCTTTCAACACTGAGCTCAAAAGCCATGCCCCCTCTAGAGTCGCCTTCCAGGGTTCTTTCGGCTTGCAATGGAGGGCCTCATAGTCACACTTTCCCACTCTTTAATAAGCATATTTGCGTGTCTCGGGAACTGAGTCGCCTTTTTGTTATAGAAACGAAAATCGTGAAAACTCTTGGGTAGAAACAGTTCAGATACCTAGGGTGGGGAATGTCAACAATTCTTAGATGCGATTCTTCCCCAGGCTCACTTTCTGCAGGTCTCCAACCTCCCCCCGGCGCCCCGCCCCGCCCTCCTGTCACTCCGGCACGGTCCCAGAGCTCACCGTCCAAAGACTCGTCCCGAGTCGCCGCCGCCAACCGGTCCTGCGCTTCCCGCTGAACCAGGGGGTCGAAGAGTTCGCATACCAGCTCCTTCATCTGGGCCACGCCCGACAGCAGGCTCTGGAGAGGGTCCGCGTCACTGGACTCATCACAGAACACCCGCAGCCGCTGCGGCTCCCCATCCTGCCCAACGTACTCCCCTAACAGCTCCATGGCTACTCCTTCCCTTTAAGAGCGCGCCACGGGGAAGCGCCACCCGGAAGCGGAAATGAGCCGCGGCAGGCGCAGGCGGGAAAAGCGAGAGGAATGACTTCCGTTTGCCGGAAGTTGCTCCTCCCCTTTCCTTCTTTGGGATTGGTTCCAGGCACGCAGGCCCCGCCTCCGCCGGTACGCCCCTCGCGGCCGCTTTTCCCGCCTCCGCCGGGGCCGAGCAGGGGTCCGGGTGACAGTTGAGGATGGCGGGAGCCGAGGGGCCCGCTGGACGACAGTCGGAGCTGGAGCCCGTGGTGTCGCTGGTGGACGTACTTGAGGAGGACGAGGAGCTGGAGAATGAGGCGTGCGCCGTCCTGGGTGGCAGCGACTCCGAGAAGTGCTCCTACTCGCAGGTGGGCGCGCGGCCCGGGGCCTCGTCCTCCCCGCCGCTCCCTCTGAACCTGTTCTTCGCCACCTAGCTTTCCCTGCTCCAGCCTCCGCGGTCATCTCCCCTTGGTGGTCCACGGCCGCCGCCGTCTGTCTTAAGCTTCCCCATCCCGGTCCAGGCAGCCCTTTATCCTGAGCCTTCTCTTGGCCCCTTTCTCAGCCGGTGTCCAGCAGGGGCCTCCCTCCTCCCTGTCTCCTTGCGTCCGGCGCCTCGGGATTCTCCATGCGTTGGGCCTGGAGCAGCTGCTCTGTCCTTCCTCTCCAGTCTCTTCTTGGTGGCCCTGTTGCTTTTCATGGAACCATCCCCGTGACTTCTCACATCCAGGCATCTTTTCTCTGTTTTTCCCATCTTTTGTGCACTTATTTATTCGAGACCGAATAGAGGAGTAGAGCTAAAAACTCCTGGATTTGAAAATCTCCCTGTGTGGGATGGGCGCCTTGACACATCTGCAATATGGTTTAAGTGCTACCGTTCTTTTTTCTTTTGTAAAACGAAGCAAGTACCCAATTTGCAGTCTCAATCCCCTCCCCCTAGAAACAGACCGGAACCAGAACAGCAGGTGGCCCTAGCAAGCCCGGAGGGGGAAGGAGAAAGCGATCTGTTTGGCATTTGGAAGACATTGTGAAAAGGGTTTGTAGGGATGTGATGTAGTGTTTTGTGACTCATTCTATATTTTTAGGCACAAAAATGGAGAAGAGTGGGTAGAAAGAAAACTAACAAGTGTTAAGAATTGGTAAGAGGAAGAGTATCTAGGTCTGGATTCAAGGAGGAACATTGGGGAATGAGAAGAGAGACGTAGTTATTACGTAGTATGGACTGAAATCATATTTTAACCTGTTGTCATCATTGACCAAGTTGCGTTTACCCAGCAAAGTGGCTAGATTGTTGTGTAAACCAGGTATCCACAGATAGTTCCATATGTTGGCTAGTATTTAAAATCTTTGTTCATTACTAAAACGACTTTGTTTCTTGATTTAAAAAAGAAGAAACAGAGCGTGGTGGTGCATGCTTGTAATGCCAGTAACTTGGGAGGCTGAGACCGAAGGATCACAGGTTCGAAACTAGCCTCAGCAACTTAGTGAGACCCGTTATTCAAAATAAAATAAAATAAAATAGGGCTGGGTGTGTAGCTCAGAGGTAGAATGGCCCTGGGTTCAATCCCCAGTACCACACACACACAAAAAAGAGAGATCCTAAATCTATATATATAAGCTATTTTTGAAATATAGTTAGCTTTATCAAAGGAACTTCTTTCAAGTTTTCTTTTGTTGTAGTAAAACATGGAAATTTGCATAAAGCTTGTATGTATGTTGAAAAAGGAAGTGAACACCTGGGTGTACCCACTATCCAGATCAAGCACTAGAGAAGCCTGCCTGTGTTTCTCCCCACTTCCTAGAGGAGAGTAACCTTTATCAATATTTCTAGAAGTTTTGCCTGGTGTTTCTTCAACTGTTTCTTCTGCTTTTGGCACTTGAGTTTGAACTCAGGTGCATTCTACCTCTGCACTACACCTTCAGCCCTATTTTTTTTTTTTTTAATTTTTATTTTGAAACAGGGTCTCACTAAGTTGATGAAAATCTCACTACTTGCTGAGGCTGTCCTCAAACCTGTGATCTTCCTGTCTCAGCCTCCCAAGTACTAGTAACTGTTTCTTTTGAAACATTTAAAATCTACAGATAAGTTAAAATTATAGTATTATGAACACATGTACACCTTTTATATGTATTACCTTAAACATTTTTTCACATTTGTTTTATCCATCTATATAATACACTTCTTTTGAACACTTGAAAATCTGTTGCACATACACAGCATGACACTACACTTCTCAATACTTAATATGCATCTCCTAAAAATCAAAGAGATTCTTTTCATGCATTGATTTTTTTCTCTGGTGGAATTATAAGCATTTTCCAAAATTAGAGTGTTACATCAACCTATACACTTTCACCTACATTTTCATATGTTAAAATGATTAAACAGACCAATTTATTTACAGCTGATTGACAAATTTAAACTTTCTACTACTTTAAGGAAAAATATATGAAAATAAGCATTAGTATAGGTGTGAAATATGCAATAGTGTTTTGGTACTCTGTTGCATAAACATTTTGAATAGCCTTGATGTTTTTTACAGGAAGATCTTGACCATAGATAATCATCATTAATTATTTCTCAGATCTTACTATTGCTATCAGGTAACTATGCTATCTTATTAATTTATTCTTTTTTTGTTTGGGCACTGTCTTTTAGGGCTCAGTAAAAAGGCAAGCACTCTATGCTTGTAGTACCTGTACCCCAGAGGGAGAAGAACCAGCAGGAATTTGTCTAGCCTGCAGTTATGAATGTCATGGCAGTCATAAACTCTTCGAGCTATACACAAAAAGGTAAACAAATCATTGCTGAATGTTTTCCAAATGTTTAGATCTTTCCCAACCACAATTTTTCTTTTTTTTTTTTGGCGGTACTGGGGATTGAACTCAGGGGCATTCTACCTCCGAGCTATACCCCCAGCCCCATTTTTTATTCTTTATTTTGAAACCGAGTCTCACTAAGTTGCGGAGTGCCTCACTAGGTAGCTGAGGCTGGCCGCGAACCCGGATCCTCTGGTCTCAGCCTCCCGAATGCTGGGATTACAAGCGTGCGC
>PVLC010003942.1:0-20588 GCA_004027655.1 Graphiurus murinus | reverse complement strand
CAACCACAATTTTTCTATTTTCTTTTTTTTAATAGTACTGGAGATTGAACTCAGGGGCATTCTACCTCCGAGATATATTCCCAGTCCTATTTTTTATTCTTTATTTCAAAATAAAAAGGTTTGAGGGTGTAGCTCAGAGGTAGAATGCCCTTGAATTAAATCTCCAGCACACAAAAAAGTAGTTGTGCCCTAGTAAAGCTTAATATAATTGTTTCATATACGTTGAGAGAATGGTTTTTCCATAGGACGTGTGTGTGTGTGTGTGTGCGTGTGTGTGTGTGTGTGTTGTACTGGGGATTGAATCCAGGAGCATTCTACCTCTGAGCTAAACCCCTAGCCTTATTTATTGTTTGTTTATAGTATTGAGGATGGAACCTAGGGGCATCTACCTCTGAGCTATACTCCCAGCCCTATTTTATTTTATTTTTTTTAGTTTGAAACGGTCTCACTAAGTTTCTGAGGGCCTGGATAAGTTGTTGAGGCTGGCTTTGAACCTGTAGTCTTCCTGTTTCAGCCTCCTAAGTACTGAGATTATAGGTATGCGCCACCTTGCTCGGCTTCCACAGGACCTTTTAGTTATAACTATGGTACAAACTCTACTCATTCTTTTCTGCTGTTATTTTATTTGTGTGTGGATGTGTGTGCATGAGTGACATAGATATATATATATTTTTTTTAATGGGGTATTGGTCTATTACCTAGACTGGCCCCAAACTTCTGGGCTCAGGCAGTTCTGCCTCAGCCTCCCTAGTAGCTGGAACTATAGGTATGGGTGATTTCACCTGGCTGTCTTTATATATACTCATTTAGAATTGTAAAACCTTTCATTGTTATGTAATTGAAGAAATTTCAAACCAGATACATGAACAGCAATCAGAGCTACTTTTTATTTCTATTTATTTGTGGTACTGAACTCAGGGGCATTCTACGTCCAAGCTATACTCCCAGCTTTTTTATTTTTTCTTTTGAAACAGAATCTCACTAAGTTGCAGAGGGCCTCACTGAGTAGCTGAGGATGGCTGCAAACCTGTGATCCTCCTGTCTCAGCCTCCAACTACACTACTGGGATTACAAGGGTGTGCTACCATGCCCGGCTCCAAGCAACTTCTTAAATCCTAGATATGAGTTGAAAAGAAGAGGCTATGATTTGAATTTAAAGATTACTTCATTAGATTTTTTTTATTTTTTATTTTTATTTTTTTGTGGTACTGGGGATGGAACTCAGGGGTATTCTACCTTTGAGCTACACACCCAGCCCTATTTTATTCTTTTATTTTGAAATAGGGTCTTACTAAGTTGCAGATGGCCTCATTGAGTTGCTGAGGCTGGTTGTGAACCTGCGATCCTCCTGTCTCAGCCTCCCAAGTACTGGGATTACAAGCATCTACCACCACACCTGGCACTTCATTAGATTTAAAAGGAAAGTAAAATTGGCTCTTCTTCCTTTTTTCAGAAATTTTCGTTGTGATTGTGGAAACAGCAAGTTTAAAAATTTGGAATGCAAATTATTTCCTGTAAGTAAGCAACCTAACTATAAGTGCATTTAAAGGACCTGAGGTTGGTATTTACCAGAGTGGGTAAATTTCAAAAAGGAGTTTTTGTTTTGTTTTTGCTTATTCTTTGCAGATGGGTATTTCATTTCTACTTTGTTAGAAAAAGTAAATAACTTATGATATAGATTATAATTAATATGAATGGTTTTGTGGGGATTTCTTTTTTTTTTTTTTTTTTTAATACTGAGGATTGAACCTAGGGATATTCTACCTCTGAGCTACACACCAGCCCTATTTTATTTTTGATTATGAAACAGGATCTCACTAAATTGCTGAAGGCTTCACTAAGTTGCCGAGACTGACCTCAAATCTGCAATCCTCCCATCCCAGCGTCTAAAGGGATTGCCAGCGTGTGCCACCATGCCTGACTGGAAATGTTCTATAGAGTGATCCATATTTATTTATATTTATATTGGTTTTGCTCATGCTTTGAAGTTTTGTGTGTGTGTGTGTGTGTGTGTGTGTGTGTGTGTGTGGTACTGGGAATTGAACATTCTACCTCCAATCTACTCCAATCTACTCCCTCAGTCCTATTTTATCTTTATTTTGAAATAGAATTTTGCTAGGTTGATGAGAGCCTCACTTGCTGAGGCTGTCCTCAAACTTGTGATCCTCCTGTCTCTGCCTCCCAAGTACAGGGATTACTGGCATGTGCTACCATACCCGGCTTGCTTTGAGGTTTTTAAAGCAAAGGATACAACTTTTAAGACTGAATAAATAATCTGGGCTTAGTGGCATGTGTCTGTAATTCCACTGCTTGGGAGGTTGTAACAGGAGGTTTACAGGTTTGAGGCCAGCCTGGGCAATTTAGGGAGTCCCTGTTTCAAAATAAAAACTAAAAAGGTTTGGGGGTATGGCTCAATGGTAGAGTGCTCCTGGATTCAATCCACAGTGTGTCTGTCTGTCTGTCTGTCTGTCTCTCTCTCTCTCTCTCTCTCTCACACACACACACACACACACACACACACACACACATACACATACACACACACAGTAAAACTGAATTAAAAAGACCTTGTAATAATTAATGTGGGCTAGATGCACATTAGATTTTTCACTAAATGCAGATTTTTTCACTGCATTTTGCTAATAAAAACTATGCTTATGCCATAGCTTGTAGTGAAATGACAGAGATAAATAGAAAATAAAGAACGTTGCATTGTTCAGACATAATTGCTAAAATTGTCATGTTTTCCCCCTTCTTTGAAGGTCAGTTTTAAACCATTTCTTTGCCTTTTAGTAATTTGAGGGTCTTGGTTATCACAGCTGTGCATAAAGAAGTAGTTTCAAGCTGGGTGTGGTAGCGCACACCTGTAATCCTAGTACTTGGGAGGCTGAGACAGGAGGATCACAAGTTCAAAGCCAGCCTCAGCAATTTAGCAAGACCTGTTTCTAAATAAAAAAGGGGGGGCATAGCTTGAAGGTAGAATGCCCCTGGGTTCAATCTCTAGTATGAAAGTTGGGGATGGGGAGGGGTACCTTGAAATTCCAGGCCAATGTCATTTCACATGGATTGACATTTGTGATCAACTTTTATGTCCATTTTATTGAATGGGTATATCTGATTTTGCCCAATTTCAAAAAAGGAGACACTGAAAATAAATTTTATTTTTATTCCTTTATCTTAGAAAAAGTATCTAATAGTAGTGAATGTTTTTCTTCGGATTTTGAAAGTTAAAGACTAGTTTCTAGGGAAAATGCTAAAATTTAATGAGTGTATAAATTTTATGATGTGTAACATTATACTGTTAGACCATTTTATATACTGAAATTAATATTATCTTTCAGGACAAAGCAAAAGTAAACTCTGGTAATAAGTATAATGACAACTTTTTTGGATTATACTGCATTTGCAAGAGACCCTATCCTGATCCTGAAGATGAGGTAAGAGAGTTGAAGGATAAAATCTGGGACTGTCACTTCTAGCCTCGGTGCCTCAGCCTCTTGTCATAGATGGGCCTCTAGAGCTCTGCAGGAGGCATTTCAGGATGTTCAAGGATTTACCTGTTCTTACAAATCTGGGTTGGAGCTGTACCTGGTATAGATCTTAACTATTCTCATTCTTACAGGAATGAAATATTGGAGAGGACTCTCCCAATGCTAGAACTTCTTTCCTTTTCTCTGTCTTTCCTGCCTGTCTACCCCACCCCCAAACACTTTCTAAGCTATTATCTTCAACTTGTTGCCTCTCTGAAAGGAAAGAAATGTGTACAAACTGGGTCCTCTTAAAAATTTCATTTAGAAGTATATGCAAAATTTAGAAAGAGTTTTTCCTGCTAGGTACTATGGTGCACACCTGTAATCTCACTGCTTGGGAGGCTAAGAGAGGAGGATCATAGGTTTGAGGCCAGCCTCAGCAACTTAGTGAGATACTCAACAACTTAATGAGACCCTGTTTCAAAATAAACAGGGCTGGGGGTGTAACTCAGAGGTAGAATGTCCCTGAGTTCAATCTCTAGCACCAAAAGAAAAAAAGTTTTTTCTTATGCCTATGCTTTTTATCTCCCAGGCATAAGCACTGTTGACATTTTTTGATGTACTTATTTTCAGGTCTTTTTTTGTGGTTGAATAAAATGTGTATTTCAATGTGTAATTTCTTTTAACAGAAATGAAAATTCAATACATTTGCTTCTGCAGCTGGCTTTTTTCACTCATCACTATATCATAGAGATCATAAACATGTTAATACAAATCTCCTTCATTCTGACTGCTGCAGGGTATTGCATAATTTGGCATGCCATAAGTTAGTTAGCCTAACTGTTCTTCTGTAACAGAATGCTGTTGTCTAATTTTTCACTATTAAAAAGGCTACAGTGAATATGCTCATACAATTACATAACTGTGTATATTCCTGCAAGTATTTATTTATTTATTATTATTTTTTTTTCGGTACTGGGGATTGTACTCAGGGGCATTCTACCTCCGAGCTACACTCCAGCCCTATTTTTTATTCTTTATTTTGAAACAGGGTCTCACTAAGTTGCGGAGTGCCTCACTAGGTAGCTGAGGCTGACCGCGAACCCGGATCCTCCGGTCTCAGCCTCCCAAATGCTGGGATTACAAGCGTGCGCCACCATGCCCAGCTCCTGCAAGTATTTATATAGAATGGGTATCTAGAGATAGAATTGATTTGTTAGGGGATATTTACATTTAAAATTGTGATCAAGCTGGGCGTGGTGGCGCACACTTGTAATCCCAGTATTTGGGAGGCTGAGACAGAAGGATTGAGATTTGAGGTCAGCCTCAGCAATTTAGTAAGGCCCTCCACAACTTAGTGAGATCCTGTTTCAAGGAAAAAAACAAAATTGTGCTGAAGGTATAGCTAGGAGATATAGTGCCCCTGGGTTCAGTCCCCAGTACCCCCCCCCCCCACACACACACACAATTGTGATCATGCCTGCCAAAAGGGTTCAGCCACCAACAGTATATGATATTGGTTTTTTTCCCTAGCACTCACATCAACCCTATTTATTACCAGTCCTTTAAAATTTTGAGTATCTTTTAAAGTTTTTCCTTTCCCATTAGGTTGTTGAGAGTCCTGCAGTGCTGCTGAGGCTAGCCTTGAACCTGCGATCCTCCTGTCTCAGCTTCCCATGTACTGGGATTACAAGCATGGTGGTGCATGCATATAATCCCAGTACAAGAGGATTGCAGGTTTGAAGCTAGCCTCAGAAGTTTAGTGAGGCTCTCAGGAACTTAGTGAAACCCTGTTTCCAAATTAAGAAAAATAAGGCTGGGGGTGTAGTCCGGCAGTAGATGGCCCCTGGGTTCCATGGGGACCAGTACCATGAAAAAGAAAGAAACTACCATAAGCCAGGCATGGTGGCATATGCCTGTAATCCTAGTACTTGGGAGGCTGAGACAGGAGAATCACAGGTTCAAGGCCAGCTGCAGCAACCTAATGAGAAAGAAAGAAGGAAACCACCACAATAAAAGGACAGAACAACATTAGGAAGTTGATTAGTAGATATGAAAGTCTGAGAATAAAAAAATCACGCCAATCTATGTCCTTTCATGTGTAATTTTCCTAGTACAGGCATTTAATTACTTAACTTACTCAAATAGAGAGGTTATCTATGTTACAAAGAGATTGCTTGTAACATCTACTTTTTATTTTACTTGGCAGCATGTTGTGGCAAAAAGTCCCAGTTTTCACATTCTAAATTGGTCAAATTTATATTCCTTCCCTAGGCCCAGGTTATGTTTAAAATGAGAATGTCCTACTTATCTGTAAAGTTTTATTAGTAGCTGATGTGAAAGACCTTTGATAATTATGTACAAAGTGCATATCTCAATGGAACCCTTCAAAACATCAGTTCATGTAGAATGAATTTCTTTGTCTCCTTGACTACTGTTACATAGATAGGGTACTCATGGAGTTGATAGAGATCCCCCCCCCACACTCCTTTTCTTTTTCCTGCAGTGCTGGGCAAGCTTTCTTCCACTGAGTCATATCCCCAGCTCCAAGAATAATTTAATATTTTATTTACTGTGTGCGATGTCCCAGAACTCAGAATAATCATTAATAAACACTGCTTTTCTGTGTTAGGTTCCAGATGAGATGATCCAGTGTGTAGTTTGTGAAGATTGGTTCCATGGAAGGGTAAGGAAAGCTGACCTTTTAAAGACATTGTCTCCACAACAAAGATAAAGAATCTTTTCCTTTTGAATTACTTTATTTTACATTAAAGTTATTCTTCTAAAAGCAAGCCATAGAAATGTGATGAGTGAACTATTACAGTGTTTGTTTAGTAGCAATTCTGGACAGTTTGGAGATTGCAAGGATGATACTTGGTTTTCTCTATTTACAGCACCTTGGTGCCATTCCCCCTGAGAGTGGGGATTTCCAAGAGATGGTGTGCCAGGCTTGTATGAAACGTTGTTCTTTCCTGTGGGCTTATGCCGCACAGTTGGCAGGTAGGTGTCTCTGTGAAGTTGGTGTGACACAAACTTGTGTTTGTGAAATTTGTATATTCATTTCAGAATTCTCAGCAACTATTTTGAACTCTGAGGTTTCAAAAACAGTGTAAGATATATTCTTTCTCCACAAAATGCTCACAGATTATTGGGAGACTACCAAGAACAAATTTGAATTTATATGACAAAGTATAGATGAAACTAGAATTAGAGATAATGAATGGGAGCCAGGTGTGGTGGTGCACATTTGCAATTCCAGTACTTGGGAGGCTGAGACAGAAGGATTACAGGTTCAAGGGCAGCCTGGGCAACTTAGAGAGACCCTGTTTCAAAATAAAAAGGACTGGAGCTGAGCCTCGTAGTGCATGCTTATAATCTTAGTACTAGGGAATCTGAGATAGGCGGATCATAGGTTCCAGGTCAGCTGTAGCAACTTAACAAGACTCAGCAACTTAGTGAGACCCTGTTTCAAAATAAAAAATAAAAAAGGCTGGAGATATAGCTCAGAGGTAGAATGCCCTTGGATTCAATCCCCAGTACCAAAACATTAACAAAATACCTTAGACTGGCTGGGTGTGGTGGTGCAAGCTTGTAATCCCAGTACTTGGGAGGCTGAGACAGGAGGATCACAGGTTTGAGATCAGCTTCAGCAACTTAGTGAGGCCCTTTGCAACTTAGTGAGACCTTGTTTCAAAATAAAAAATAAAATCGGACCTGGGGGTGTAGCTTGGAGGTAGAATAGGATGCTCCTGGGTTCCATCCTTGGCACCACAAAACAAAAAAAACAAAAAACCTTAGACTGGGAACTTATCAACAATAGAAATTTATTGCTTATAATTCTGGAGACTAGCAAGTCAAGATCAAGGTGGCAGAAGATTCATGTTTGATGAGGGCTTCTTCCTTGTAAATGGAGCCTTCCATGTGTCCTCCTGAGGAAAAGGCACACAAGTTCCCTTGGGTTTCTTTTTTTTTTTTTTTTTTTTTTTTTGCTGTACTGGGGATTGAACCCAGGGGCATTCTACCTCCGAGCTGTACCCCCAGTCCTATTTTTTATCCTTTATTTTGAAACAGGGTCTCACTAAGTTGCAGAGTGCCTCGAACCTGCACCATAAAAGATAAGGCACTCTACCACTGGGCCACATTCTCAGCCCTTAATATATTTTTAAGGTGGCAGTTATTCATACTATTTGCTACTCTGGCCTCTTAATTTTTTGTTTTTCTCACCTTAAGAGGTGACTTTACAGTATAAACTACAGGTAGCATAGCTATATCAAAGATCTTATTCTGTATTTTTTATTTGCCTCTAAGTTAAGTTCTTTTTTTTTTTTTTTGCGGTACTAGGGATTGAACTCAGGGGCATTCTACCTCTGAGCTATATCCCCAGCCCTATTTTTTATTCTTTATTTTGAAACCAAGTCTCACTAAGTTGCGGAGTGCCTCACTAGGTAGACGAGGCTGGCCGCGAACCCGGATCCTCCGGTCTCAGCCTCCCAAATGCTGGGATTACAAGCGTGCGCCACCACGCCCAGCTGCCTGTAAGTTCTTAAAGTTGGTGCTCCCTCTTTTATACCCTTTCTAGTCATATCTCTCACTTTCCACAGATGTTAGATCTATATGTATTTGTCATTCATTGGGTTTTTTTAATTGTTTTCCCCATCTCTGTCATTCCCTTGCCTAGCAGCAGCTGGCTTCATCTGCTTCTAAATTGAAATGCCATCATCCTACATGAGCTCTCTTACCATTTCTCTTATCTCCTTCACAGTATTTCAGCCTCTATACCCATCCTTTTTAATTTCCTCCTTACAGGAGAAAAAGCTGGTGTTTTTCTTACACTACCCTTCTATTTATGTTTGCAGTTAAATCTCTTCCTACCACCTCTTGTTTCTTGAGTTGTCCTTTCTTTCTTTAACACCTATATTGTATTCTCTTCTCTTTGACATATGGAGTGCTTAATATTTTTATCTATCTATCTATCTATCTATCTATCTGTCTGTCTGTCTGTTTTTGGTATTGTAGATTGTACCCTGAGGCATTCTACCTTGAGCTACACCCCCAATGCTTTTTATTTTGAAATAGTGTCTCACAAAATTAATGAGGTGGCACACACTTGTAATCCCAGTACTTGGGAGGCTGAGACAAGAGGATTGCAGGTTTGCGGCCAGCCTTAGCTACTTGGTGAGGCCCTCCACAACTTAATGAGACTCTGTTTCAAGATAAAGAATAAAAAATCAGGCTAGGGGTGTAGCTCAGAGGCAGAATACCCCTGGGTTATCATCCCCAGTACCAAAAAAAAAAAAAAAAAAAATCACTGAGGTTGGCCTTGAACCTGCAATCTTCTTGTCTCAGCCTCCCTTGTATTGGGAATACAGGGGAGTGTGCTACTATACCCGACTATGATTGATATTTTTTTTTTGCGGTACTGGGGATTGAACTCAGGGGCATTCTACCTCCGAGCTATACCCCCAGCCCTATTTTTTATTCTTTTATTTTGAAACCGAGTCTCAGTAAGCTGCGGAGTGCCTCACTAGGTAGCTGAGGCTGGCCGCGAACCCGGATCCTCCGGTCTCAGCCTCCCGAATGCTGGGATTACAAGTGTGCACCACCACGCCCGGCTTATGATTGATATTTTTAAGTGATTTATTATTCAATTATTTTGATTAGGTAGGAATAACCTAAAGATGTATTGGTATTTCCTTTCTCATTCTAGAAATTGTTTGACTTTTCCTCTTTTCCAGATTCTGAAATTTTTTTTTTTTTTTTTTTTGCGGTGCTGGGGATTGAACTCAGGGGCATTCTACCTCCGAGCTATACCCCCAACCCTATTTTTTATTCTTTATTTTGAAACCGAGTCTCACTAAGTTGCGGAGTGCCTCACTAGGTAGCTGAGGCTGGCCACGAACCTGGATCCTCCTGTCTCAGCCTCCCAAATGCTGGGATTACAAGCGTGCGCCACCACGCCCGGCTGACTCTGAAATATTTTTAAATCAGAATAAGTGATTTTGTTGTCTGATAGGTGTATGGATGTCAGTATGGTTTTATTTTATCCTTTCACTGAATCTACAGTGACCAAAATACCTGCTGAGGATGATGGGTTGGTACTGAATGTTGATGGAATAGGAGATCAGGAAGTTATCAAGCCTGAAAATGGAGATCATCAAGATAGTACCCTCAAAGAAAATGTTCCAGAACCTGGAAAGGATGCTGTCAAGGAAGTTAAAGCAGAACAGAATAATGAACCTTGTACCAGCTCTGGTTCTGAATCTGCTCTCCAGGTAACACATGAAATACAGCTAAGCAGATGGTGACTCCTGTAATCTCAGAACTAAGGGGGCCGAGAGAGGGGGATCGAGGCCAGTCTCAACAATTTAGTGAAACCTTATTTGTTTTTTCATTTCTTGGAACTGGGGATTGAACCCAGAGGCATTCTACCTCTAAGCTACATCCACAGCCCTATGATTTATTCTTTATTTGGGAATAAATAAAGGGTCTCACTAAGTTGCGGAAGGCCTCATTAAGTAGCTGAGGCTGGTCACAAACCCGCGATCCTCCTGTCTTAGCCTCCTAAGTTCTGGGATTACAAATGTGCACCACCATGCCCAGCGAGACCCTGTTTCAAAACAAAAAATAAAAAGGGCTGGAAGGTGTAGCTTGAGGTAGAATGCCTCTGAGTTGAATTCTCAGTACCCCTGTACACACACACACACACACACACACAAAATGAAGTACAGGCAATAAAAGGAATAAAACTTAGCATTAATTTTATAAGCTCCATGGCTTTAGATTTCACTTGTGTTCTTTGCCTAAAAAAAAAAACCCCTCTGCAAAATCTAAACTACAAAAACTATGATAAACACTTCAAAACTCAATTTTATTTCAGACAGTGTCTAAGAATCAAAGCCTCAACAGAGAGTCACAATCTAACTGCAGACTTCAGGAGCTCAAAGCTAAGCAGTTTATAAAGAAAGATACTGCCACCTATTGGCCTTTGAACTGGCGTAGCAAATTGTGTGCCTGCCAAGACTGTATGGTGAGTATCTCATTAAGTTTAATGTTTGCGTGTTTTGTGTACTAGAATGTATATTTATGGAGTTGATATAAGAGTATAGGAAATTTTCAAAATTTTTGTTAAATAAATTTATGAAGTTGCCATCTGAATTATTTTGAAGAGAATAAGAATTATGCTGTACTTTTTTAAGAGTGAGCAAAAAGTTTAGATCCTTCAAGGAACTTGATGCAAAGAAGCTCAGATTTTTCTAGGTGTTATTTAATAATAATAAATAAATTTTTAGTAATTCTCATGAAGTTGACTTTGTGGAAATGATATACTTCTAATGGGGAAACTGGTTTTATATTTTAAAGAAAATGTATGGAGATCTAGACGTCCTGTTCCTGACAGATGAATATGACACAGTGTTGGCCTATGAAAACAAAGGCAAGATTGACCAGGCAACTGACAGGAGGGACCCTTTGATGGATACCCTGAACAGCATGAACAGAGTCCAGCAAGTGGAACTCATTTGCGGTAAATACTGTTTGTATGCCAAAGTCCATAAAAGTTTCTTTCTCTATGTAAAAAAGAAAGTAGAAAAAAGATAGCTCTTGAGCCG
Organism: Graphiurus murinus; assembly: GCA_004027655.1. Lineage (NCBI taxonomy): Eukaryota > Metazoa > Chordata > Mammalia > Rodentia > Gliridae > Graphiurus > Graphiurus murinus. The sequence continues at coordinate 9,511 of PVLC010003942.1, read as the reverse complement.
GGCATGGTGGCGCACGCTTGTAATCTCAGCATTTGGGAGGCTGAGACCGGAGGATCCGGGTTCGCGGCCAGCCTCAGCTACCTAGTGAGGCACTCCAAAACTTAGTGAGACTCGGTTTCAAAATAAAGAATAAAAAATAGGGCTGGGGGTATAGCTCAGAGGTAGAATGCCCCTGAGTTCAATCCCCAGTACCGCAAAAAAAAAAAAAAAAAGAAAAAAGATAGCTCTTATATTTCTAATTTAATGCAAAAAAAGTTTGCGTTGTGCAGTAGGCCTCAACTATAGTTGCTTGATGTTAATACTGCCAAGTCTTTGGCTGCTCTCACCACTCAGTTTCATGTGAGAGGAATTGCATGTTTGAGCCACCGCAGCATGTGTCCCTTTTTTTTGCAAAGCATGTCATCTTTTGGATAATCCTTGAGGTTGCTTCACTGGTTCACAGAAAAACATGAGAAGGGAAAATATCCCTAAGCCCTTAATTATAGGCTTACATCTTTCCCCACCCCTCCTCGACATGTCCCAGCCAGTTTCCCCTTAGATGCCACCACCTTTGTTTTTTTTTTGCGGTACTGGGGATTGAACTCAGTGGCATTCTACCTCCGAGCTATACCCTCAGCCCTATTTTTTATTCTTTATTTTGAAACCGAGTCTCACTAAGTTGTGGAGTGCCTCACTAGGTAGCTGAGGCTGGCCTTGAACTCGGATCCTCCGGTCTCAGCCTCCCGAATGCTGGGATTACAAGCTTGCACCACCATGCCCAGCTTACCACCTTTGTTTTATAGTGTTGATTATTTCTGTCTTTTATTTATAACTATTGTCTTTATTAGATGAAAAGCTTTTCAGTGATAATGGCTGCATTTAAAAGATTTTGTGAGCTAGGCATGGTGGCCCAGGCCTGTAATCCCAGTTCTTGGGAGGCTGAGACAGGAGAATCGCAGGTTCAAAGAAGCCAGCCTCTGCAACTTAACAAACCTTGTTTCTTTTCTTTCTTTCTTTTTTTTTTTTGTGGTACTGAGGATGGAACCCAGAGGCATTCTACCTACGAGCTATACCCCTAGACCGATTTTATTCTTTTATTTGGAAACAGGGTCTCACTAAGTTACAGATGGCCTCACTTAGTGAGACCCTGTTTCAATATAAAAAATAAAGCCAGGCACTGTAACACATACCTGTAATCCCAATATTTAGGAGGCTGAGACAGGAGGATTACAGGTTTGAGGCCAGCCTCAGCAACTTAACAAGATCCTCAAAAACTATGAGATGCTGTCTCAAAATAAAAAATAAAAAGGTATAGCTTGGAAATAGAATGCCTCTGTGTTCAATCCCCAGTACCAAATAAATAAAAAGGAGCTGGGCCTAGTGGCACAGACCTGTAATCCCAGTACTCCGGTGGCTGAGATAGGAGGATTGCAGGTTTAAAGCCAGACTCAGCATCTTCTTGAGACCCACTTTCAAAATAAAAAAGGGCTGGGTATATAGCTTAGAGGTAGAATGCCCTTGGGTTCAATCCCTAGTATCACAATGAATAGATAGATAGATAGATAGATAGATAGGGCTGGAGGTATAGCTCAGAGATAGAATACCCCTGAGTTCAATCCCCAGTACCTCCCCCCCCAAAAAAAAAGGAAGAAAGGGAAAAAAAGACATTAAAAACAAAAGGCTTATCTAAATTCCAAGTACTTTTGTGGTTTGATTTAGAGTACAATGACTTGAAGACGGAACTTAAAGACTACCTGAAGAGATTTGCTGATGAAGGCACGGTATGTTGAGTTAAAGAATTTTAATCATAAGCCCAGTAAATTTTGAGTAAACTGTTTGTTTCCTATGATGATAAAAAAAAATGTAGAGTCAAAATGTAGTACTTGAAAGTTTAATGTAGAAACTATTTATAGAGCTGTTGGCAGGCTCAGGGAAATCAGTAAGGCACAGTGAAATACCACGGGACTTATTGGGAGCCCTTGCCAACCCTCAGTGTCCAGAAAGAACGGGGGGGGGGGGGGGCAGGAGCAGTCACACAGGGTACAAAGCAGCCACTGGGAGGAATCAAAGATACCGACTCTGATGATCCTGACCTTGAAGCAGTGATCCCTGGGAAAGGGAGGGAAAAAAATGACAGGCCAGAAAAATTAAAACCAGACCCATTTTCTGAAATTCAGACTTCCATAGTTTAGAAATTTGCCATTGGGAGCTGGGCGTGGTGGTGCACAATTGTAATCACAGTACTTGGGAGGCTGAGACTGGAGGATCACAGGTTTGAGGCCAGCCTCAGCTACTTGGTGAGGCCCTCTGCAACTTAGTGAGACCCTGTTTCAAAATAAAGACTTAAAAATAGGGTTGGGGAGCTGGGCCTGGTGGCACACACTTGTAATCCTAGCATTTGGGAGGCTGAGACCGGAGGATCTGGGTTCTTGGCCAGCCTTAGCTACCTAGTGAGGCCCTCTGCAACTTAGTGAGACCCTGTTTCAAAATAAAGAATAAAAAATAGGGCTGGGGGTATAGCTCGGAGGTAGAATGCCCCTGAGTTCAATCCCCAGTACAGCAAAAAAAAAAAAAAAAAAAAAGTTTGCCATTGGGGACTGAAAAATCTCAAAAATTTCTCTTGATAGTAAGAGTCTATGCTTTTAAGGCTGACTCTAAAATGTTTATGTTTATAATAGGGTTTCAGATAAACTTTCAAGTACTTCCCAGTCCTTTACTATTTATATGTAATGGAGGGTTTTTTTGTTGGTTTTTTTTTTTGTTTTTTTTTTGGAATACTTTTTTTCATGGACAGTGCAAAGCATCTGAATAGTTAACTTTTCTCTTCGTGCCTGAAGGTTATCTTTATAAACAGTTATGGTTTTGCTGTGTTATGGCCAGAGTTCAGATGAAGTCAGACATGGATCTGATGATGCTCACCAACGTCCCTGTGCCTTGCTTTCATGGAAGAAATCAGCCAGCCTTAAGTTGTTTTCTTCTGTCTCATAACCGTGGGAAGAACATGTAGCTGCCTCAATTTCTGGACAGGTTCACAATCCTGTCCTTATGAAAAACAAATTGTAAAGTCAGAGGCTAAAAGGGCCTTCTCCTAAATGGCTTTCTTGCTTAGAGAATGTTCTTCTTTAGCAACTTCCCTTCAGTTCCCAGACCACAGCTAGGCTTTCTCTATTGCAGAGACTCTCCTGGTCACTGTGGACCTGAGCTTTGTTCCTGCTGGAACTGAGGAGGCTCAGTGTGGCTGCAGTGGGGGCTTTGCACTGGAACGGATCCTCAGGGTGCTTTACATGGGGTCCAAGCATGTGCCCTGACTCCAGTGCAGTTTGATGACATTAGAGAAGAATATAGATACGTGGTCTTTTTCAGCTTTAAAACCATTTTATTCAGAGAGAATTTTATCAGACATGAAGATTTAAAAAGACAGAAAATGTGATTTTTTAATTATTTCATGATGTTACTAACTAGATCTTTACCAACACACACACACACACACAAACTCAGGTTACTATAAACCTTTGGTTGTCTTTGACCATGTTATTAAGTTCTAGATGTTCCTAGATGATGGGCTGATTGCCTCTTATTTAATGTTTTATTTGACTATAAATAAATAAGATAAATAAAACAACTTAGAAGCTATAGATTTTTTTCTGGGACAGAGCAATAAAATGATTTATTGTTGAACTCCAGTATTTATTTATTAGCATTTCTACTTTGCATGTTGGCTGCAACCTTTTTTTTTTTTTTTTTTTTTTTGCAGTACTGGGGATTGAACTCAGAGGCATTCTACCTCCGAGCTATACCCCCAGCCCTATTTTTTATTCTTTATTTTATTTTGAAACCGAGTCTCACTAAGTTGCGGAGTGCCTCACTAGGTAGCTGAGGCTGGCCGCGAACCCGGATCCTCCGGTCTCAGCCTCCCGAATGCTGAGATTACAAGCGTGCGCCACCACGCCCGGCTGGCTGCAACCATTTGATGACATCTAAAATCCCAAAATTAGCCGAGCGTGGTGGCGCATGCTTGTAATCCCAGCATTCGGGAGGCTGAGACCGGAGGATCCGGGTTCGCGGCCAGCCTCAGCTACCTAGTGAGGCCCTCCGCAACTTAGTGAGACTCGGTTTCAAAATAAAGAATAAAAATTAGGGCTGGGGGTGTAGCTCAAAGGTAGAACACCCCCGAGTTCAATCCCCAGTACCACACACACACACAAAAAAATCCCCAAATTGCACATTCAAATTTGTGTGCTTTTAGGTCTCCTGCCAGTGTCTATATCAGAGATAGTTCCTTTTAGTGACTTTCAGTATTTAATGTTTGTACCCCAAGGTAGGGACAGCTCCTTTATTTTAAAACTCTCAAGTATTATATTTATTAGCATTTTTAAGTATAGATTTCCAAGCTACTTAGCCCAGCGCACTAAATGCACTTTAAGCTAACTGCCTGGACCCTGCGTTAGCTTTCTGGACCCTGATCTCTGAGGGGTTCTCGCCAGTTGACCAGCAATTTTCTTCTTAGTGCTTGTGAAACTGGACCATTAGTCACTGGTGTAGCAAAGTGCTGGCACAGGTCTTTCATTGAGAGGGCTGATAAGTATTTTACCCCAAGAGAGTTGCTGCAGACCAGCGTTACCACGCGAGCAGGTCAGCCGCAGTTACCCTGGGGAACGGAGAGGGAGGTTTTACTATACATGATTGACCTCTTTCTGATTCCCTTTCTATCTCTTTCCCCTTGTGTTTCCGTGCATTCACATGTTCTCTTCCTCCTTCACCCTCCCTGCCCCAGCATCCTTCTTCCTACCAATAACATGTGTTACTTTTGTACTTAAAAGTAAATTAAGTACCACTAGACAGCTCTCCATCAGATGGTCTGTCAGAGGCTCTTCCCAGGGGTGAGCAGGCATCCCCGTGTTGTCCTAGTTTGCTTTTTTATCCATATTTTTCCTTGTCTTTTCTTATTTTTAATATTTTAGTTTGCTTCTATGATAAAAAGCTTTCTATAACACTCTTAAGTCCTCTTTTGCATAAAACAGAAGATAACTTCATCATTGTAGTACATAAGATAGATTTACTAAAAGTAGTGCTTCTATAGTTGTGTTTTCTTTTTCAATTATTTTTCTGTTTACATAGCAAAAAATTGCGCTCTGCCACTCTTCTCAGCTCATCTTTGGTTGAGAACTTGCCTTGTCAGGCAGCGTTTTGCAACCTTAGCTGGCCTTCATACAGGCCTGTAGAGAGGTGCTGCTGCTTTCACAGTTTGCGTGAGGAAGCTGAGGCGGGTGGGGAAAGCTAAGAACTGCTCTGCTCTGCTGCCTAGACGTGTGACTGAGCGGGCCAGCCTCTGTGCGCCGTGATGAGCTCGTCTGGAAGGTAGTGGTACAATGAATTACATGTTAAAATGCAGAGCTCCCTGACCTAGGGTGGTTCCACCTTGCTATGGTGGAAACAATACACGCTCAAGGAAACTGTACTTAGATCCCTCCTGGACGGGTAGTAGTATGTGGTCAGCTACTCCCACAGTGCCGGGCAGCGTCAGCCACGCCAGCTGCAGCTCCCAGGCAGCCCCGTTACCGCGGCACTTGACGGTGTGCACGTGGCGAAACTCCGACGTTTGGTAGGTGAGGCATGTTAAATGCATTTTCAACTTAGGACATTTTCACCTTAGAATAGGTTTCTCCAGATGTAACCTCATAAGTCGAGGAGTGTCTAATTTTGACCCATAGTTTCTGACTTGTGGATGTTTCAACCTTTTCTTGCTGTTCCATGATATAGTGCTCTTTCCTGATCTCTGCTTTTCATCAACAGGTTGTTAAGAGAGAGGACATTCAGCAGTTCTTTGAAGAATTTCAGTCAAAAAAGCGGAGAAGAGTGGATGGGATGCAGTACTACTGTAGCTAGAGTGGAGTGTGACGCTTTCTCCTCCCTGCCCACGGGAATGCCACTTACTGTCCCAGGAATAAAAGAGACATATTTCACGCGTGATCCCTTTTCCGTCCTCTGGAGAGGCCACCATCTCGAGCTCCCTTCCTTCCTACCTGCAGTAGCCTCCCAGCCAGCACCTTCCCTAGGACCCAGCTCAATGCCGCTCACTCCACAGACGCCAGCTCTCCTGCCCCAGGACACCCAGGGTTTTCTGCTTATAAGTTGTAAGACGTTTCATTTGGTTTCGAGAAAGCAAGATGGTTTCTTTTTCATGATTTGTGCGCTAGCTCCCCAGTGCGTGCACTTCGCTGCAGGGCTTTTGCCTCCAGGGCCTCCTGCGGGCAGCATAGGAGGTTCTCTTCCTGTGAGCCCGCCCTTCACCCCCATGATCGAGGTGCCTTGGGTCAAAGCTTCCTCGCACCTGCTCTGCCTCCTCTCCCACCTCCTGTTGGCTGAGGTTTGTCCGTGGCCTAGAAGGGATCTTGGGACTTGTGTTCTCTGGGCCCACCCTCCAGAGTAGCCAGGACTGCTGGATTTTTGGCCTGGATGTCTGTCACGGGCAGGGGGATTGAGGAAGCAAACCTTTGTTAAGAATTTTATTAACAAAGTGAATTTTCATTCATGATTCTACTGGCACTCGGATATTAGGATTTCAGTACTGTAGTGCTCCCCGGGCTGCCTGGGAGCATCTGCCAGTGCACCAGTCCCTTTTTGCTGCCTAGAAAATGACCGGGTATCACCCCTGTGAAATCTTGGTAGTTTACAGAGTCCTCTGGATTTCCTTATATTATCAGGGATATTCATAAGCATATATTAAAAAATAGACCTATTTTGATATTGTTCTGTTATGAAAATGTTATTAGAACCCCAATAAGTTATTATTTTTCCCCTTGGATCTGTGCTGAAGACAAGACACTGCCTTGGCTTACTTGGAGCTAGCAGGACAGTGACTGCCTTGTTTGGGAAGAGAGACTGTGGACGAGATACCAAGCAAGGCCCGGGCTGCACAGATGGTGACTGTAGAAGCAATGCCCAAAGCCCCTTCCCTACCAGGAGATCTTCTCTTGAAGATCTTCACGGAATGTTGTCTAAAACCCCCTTTAGTTAGCATGAAATCTCTTTAAAACCCCTCAATTCATGGGGAAAACACCTTTTCATAAACATAGAGGCCTCAGTTGCTCCCTCTGGAGGAACAATGTTTTCCTGACAATAGATAACACACTTCAAAATATTCAGCAAAAACATTTTAGGATTTGGGGCCACGTGTGCATTGATACTCCTTTTGTGTCCAGCAGGTGTGTGCACAGTGCCCCTCAGTCTGAGACCAGATGAACTAGGCCTGCAAACTACAGAAAGTAAAGGCCTAGAGAAATGGTACAGCTCATGCTTTTTGCCATTCCGTCTCCTAATTAGATCCCCGAGAAACTGGTGTGTGGAGCCGGAAGGTCTTCCGGCTGCAGATCCCTGTGCTCTGAGCTGACTTTTGGACAGGATTCAGTTAAAAAGCTCAGGGTGTTAGCATACATGTCTCCCATGTCTGAGGGTGTGTTGAACTCCCTCTGCAAAGTTGCATTATTAGTGTACCATCATATCCTGAGAGTTTATATCTTCCCAGATGTCTGACTTAGCTACCAAAAAGTTCCTTATTTCCTATGACTGTTCAGGACCAAATCTCCCAGGCGATGCACTGCTGTGCAGCAGGATGGTACAGATCACCCCAGGGCTGAAGGGCTTGTCTTATGAGAGGTACTGCTCCTTCTTTTCCATTAACCGGAAAACCTCTTTTTTTTACTGTTCACTAGTTTTCTTACTGACTATTGGACCGTCTCTTCTTGTAGAGACCGATTTTGGCCAACATGTGGCAGTTGATAGTAATGCATGTTTTATGCAGAACAGAAGAAGTATGGTATTAGTTGCTTTTAAGGAATTCCAGCATTGTATGTGCATTTTTGTAGAAATTGTTATTGGACTTACAGTACATACTTAACTCTAATCAGGTTTCTGTAAAATTTAAATAAAGCCAATTCAAAATAGTTGCTTTTCAGATTGTTCTTAGTGGTGTCTAAGTCTATGTAGCCTCCCTCTGCAGGTTATAAGAAATGGGTAGGAAGCCCGGCATGGTGACCCACACTTGTACTTGGGAGACTGAAACAGGAGGATCCGGGTTCACAGCCAGCCTCAGCTACTTAGTGAGGCCCTCTACAACTTAGTGAGACCCTGTTTCCAAATAAAGAATAAAAAATATGTGTGGGGGTGTAGCTCAGAGGTAGAATGCCCCTGGGTTCAATCCCCAGCACTGGAAATAAAAAAAAGAGTAGGCATAAGCCCCAACAGGCATATTTCCTCCCAGCCCCTGCTCTCATAGCAGAGGGACTGTTGAAGGCATGAGATTCATTACTCCTGCTGTTCTATAAAGCGTGGCGGGATCTGAGATCTCTGAACACAGTGGGTTTCCAGCACCTCCTGGGAGGGGGCTTGATGAGTGGAACAAAGCACCGGGCTGGGTTATGCAGTGTGTGCCGGTACTGCTGTGTGCTCAGCCTATGGAGGAGGTGTCATGGAGGGACATTGACCGTGTCCCCTGCCAGGTGCAAGCATACAGCTTTTGAGTGCCAGGGGAGCCAACCTTGACATCCTGGGAGTCAAGAAGAGAGGAAGAAACCAGGTCTGGTGAATCGGGCACCGAGCACTAGGTCCAGCCTCACCTGAAGCTCATGCAACGACTAGTTTTCCAGAGCAGAGAACACGTGTCCAGCTCCCCAGCTTCTGCTTCTGAGCTCTAGTGACAGTGCGCTCATTCCCAGCTCTCCGGTCCCTGATGTCTCTCGTAGGGAAAGAGGCTGGAAGCTTCTCCCGGCCTTCCACCCACAGCCTTGTGCCGGTCTTCCTCCTGTTTCCTCTCTGGTGGGAGAGGTAGTGTTCCCCGTGCTTTCTGTGCCTACTGCTTAGCAGCTCTGCCTGGCTCTCTGCCTGAGACTTCCCCTCTGGGCTTGCTGCTTCATTTCCTACATCCTGGCCTCCCCGTCTCCACTCTGCCTCCAGGCTCCTAGACTCAGCTGAGCAGCAGTCCCACGAGCCAAACTGAAAAGGCCTACCACACACTCACTGATGCGCTTCCTGCCATGGTCAGTGCTGTTGGTAGTCGGCCCTCTGGGTGGGGAGGGTCCTGAGCGCCTTGAGACCCTGGGATTCTGGGATCACAGTGGCCTGGGCTCTGTGTGTGTGTGTGTGTGTGTGTGTGTGTGTGTGTGTGTGTATACAGGGGCATTCTACCTCTAATTTATTACTTTTTGTTTTTCAAACAGGATCTTGCCAAGTTGCTGAGAGTCTTGCTAAATTTGCTGAGGCTGCCCTCAAACCTGTGAGCCTCCTGACTTAGCCTCCCAAATACTGGTATTACAGGCATGTGTCACTGGGCTCAGCTTTTTTTTTTTTTTGTGGTACTAGGGATTGAACTCAGGGGAGTTCTACCTCCGAGCTATACCCCCAGCCCTATTTTTTATTCTTTATTTTGAAACCAAGTCTCACTAAGTTGCGGAGGGCCTCACTAGGTGGCTGAGGCTGGCCTCGAACCCGGATCCTTCGGTCTCAGCCTCCCGAATGCTGGGATTACAAGCGTGCG